>KZ652127.1:187940-204681 GCA_001010745.2 Gerris buenoi
TTAGACCAGGGGACCAACAAAACAACACTCTTTTTTTTTCATTTAAGCTAGAGAAGGTTGGCCACGCTTTAGTAACTATTCAAAGCCCGCTCACAAACGTCAAGAAAACAAGCCCTGCCATTGGTTATTGTTTACGTTTCACTCTGACGTCATTTTTTTCAACTCGCCCGTCATGATATAATAAACATTATTTTTAGCATATTTCAAACTAAAATAAGATAAAACACAAAAAAATATTACAATAAACTAAACTGACTATCAATAATTATAATTAAATAAAAAATTAAATTATAAACCGAAGGCAAATAATTTTAGAGTTATGACGTCACAAATTACAAAAATTAATTTTTTAGAACGCGGATAATGATCACAACAAAAGTTGGTTTCAATGTTATCAGTGACACTCCTTTATTCTGTGATAGTATTATTCTATGTTAAAAGTGTTCAACAGGTGATTGTTTACATTTCGATTTTCATCTAAATCAAATTTATTTCATCTCTCATTGTAGTTTAGGCTCCACGCGTCTGTACAGACTACAGACAGACAGAAATAAGTATTCTTTAAACCTACCTGTATCATTTTTGGACTCAGGAGATCTTAAAATCGAACTTTTGCATCATCACATACTTAAACTCTATTTATGTTTGTCTACGTAAATAAAAAATTAAAAAAATAAGTATTTGTTAAAAATTAGGCAGTTTAAACAATTAAAAATAATATCCGTGAGCTACCCTAGAAATTAAAAAAAAAGAGGTTAGCAAGGACCAGTCAAAAGTAAAAATAAAAAAATTGTAAATTTATCAAACGTTTTGGAGATGCTCATCTCCGAAACGTTTGACCATAGTTGTCCTTATAAAAATTCTAAAATGTAAAACAAATAATAAAGGTTACAACTTCTTAACAGTCCTTTGAGTTAATGTCGCTTATTGGCTTCAAAGAAAAAAATGCTCTGAACAGTATGAAGAAAAATGAGCATTCTGGTTCCGTCCGTTCTAACCACTTTTTGACTTTTTAAAAAGTCACAAGCCGACAAACTGTAAGATATTGAAATGTAGTGAGCCTATTAATAATAATAAACAATCAATTCTTTAGATTGTTACCCCCTTCAGTTTTTTATAAGCGTTGTAACAGTCTAAAGAGGTGCCAGATATATAGGTAAAGGCTCCCGCAGACGACTGACTTTTTGTCGGCCGACATAAAGTCAGTAGGAGACGGTGCGAATAGAAACAATAGAAACAGGTGGAACCCCGCACACGGCCGACAAAAAATCGGCCCGACTTAACCTGTTTCTATTGTTTCTATTCGTCCGTTTTCTACCGACTTTTTGTCGGCCGACAAAAAGTCGGTCGTCTGCGGGGGCCTTAAGGAAATATTTAGTTGGAGTTAAGAAGTGCGCATTTAGGTTGGCTGAAAAGTTGTTTTATTTAATAAAGTCATCCTGTGCATTGCCATAGAAACAAGAAATAATAATAATAAAAAGTAGGAATACTTTGTGACTAAAATCAACATAAGTAAGTACTATATCTTATCATATCAAATTGGAATAATAATATATATATATATTTTTTTTTAATCGATAAAAAGAATGATAAATTTATTGCCTATTAAAGGAACAAGTGCGATAAAGAGGGGGGAAATAATAAGTGGCCCTTTATAAAAGTGGTTCTTGAATTAATAAATATTGAAGACGATTTGTCTTGCTTGCCTCTTTTCTCTCAGCTAATGTTCTATAAGAACCTAATATATCATCTTTACAATAATGGAATAAATTAATAGAACTGCACGAGATAAAACTTCATAATTAAACGAGAAAAAAAGTATAAAGGCGTCTTATACACTTCCCGCGAGATTGGGCCTAGCGAGTGCGCGTATATTCAGACTGCGCCCAGAAGTCCAAACGCGTGCAAGACCGACGATGAACGGCCGAACCGACGCTGAATGCCTGATCTTCCATCATGATTATAAAATTGTTAAAAATTATGATTCTACTCAATATTTTTTCGATGAAACCAAGTTTACAACATGCGCAACATGTTTGCGCTCACCTCTGCGAAAAATAATAATTGATTTCGTTAAGCTATTGCAGTTTTGCGCCTGTAAATTCAGACTGGTGGTGTCAGTACACACTCACGTACACAAGAAAAACTATGGCCGGATTTGGTTTTTGAGCTAAGAATGTATAGAATAGAAAAGTACCTATCCAAAAATTTTGCAATTCCGGTAAATGTGCACACTTTATAGCTTTAACTTAATAGCTATTACCCATGGTGCACTAGTCGTAGATAAAATTTAATACGCAACATGGATCGAAGTATTTCTGCTCTCGGGATTATCTCCCTCGACAAGCCTCGAGAGCTAATACTATAGTTATCTCCCTCGGCAAGCCTCGGGAGCCAACTCATTTATCTCCCTCGGCCTTACGGCCGCGGGAGTTAATGAAGTTTTCTCCTTCGGCGATGCCTCTGGAGAAAACCTAACCTCGAGCAGGAAAAATACTTCTCTCCCTTGTTGCGTAAATAACTATTACACATCACACACGAATAACGTTTTAATGTTATAATTATATAAATTAATAGGAGAGAAGGTTAATAAAAAATAAAATAAAATAAGCTTAAGAAGTCCTCATAAATAAATAAAATCGGTGCGAGACAATTCACACTAACTTTCTCATTTACGAGTTCAGACTTCATAATTACTTAGTCCAGGGTTTTTCATTTATTATTTTTCGACTTTTCGTTGGCACATTTAATTATTATTGAGCAATTGAGCATGATATCAAAATGTATCATAAAAATAACTCCTTATCCTGGAAATCGAAGCCACTTAATAGATGAGAACCTAGCACTGCTATGTATAAATGGTTAGCTGCTTAAATGGAATGGCGACTAACCAATTATGAATGTCGATTATAAGGTTTATGCAGCTGATAAATCTTCATACTAACCCCGTCTCATCTAATTTAAAAATATTAGTAAAATCTCTTTTCCTAAGCCCTTCACGGACCTTTTTTTAGTTAGATGGTAGAGATTAAAAAATAAAAGTTAATTTTTTGGTTTAGTTAAGAAATGTTCGAATAAAATTACCTTTAATAAACAGGTTAATTGAAAGGCATTTAACGTTTGACATGAAACAAGATCAAATTCAAATTATATTAGAAGGGTTTAAACGGTTTGATGTGTGTTGGCTTGTCTCTATTAGTTAGCAACGGAGAAAATGATATTAATGGACACATCATTAATATTCCAAACAGGGGCCGCTTTTCACCGAGGGATTTAAGAATGATACGACCGACAAACTCTGTATATTTAATGCAACTCTAAAGGGTGAAGTTTATATTTGCTGAAAATATCAACCCCCCCCCTTTTTGTGGACAAATGAGATTATCACATAAATAATTCCCCAGTCAATCCAACTTTAATGGACTTTTACTACCTTTTTCCACATTATATTCAGTTAACTGTGTTAAATCCTGCATATAATCTATTTGTGTAACAAGATGAGTTTAATTTGTATTTTCATTGATATCAAATTAAATTAATCAAATTGCGGCTTACCGTGAATGATTAAAAAAAATCGGTATTTTAGAGAAAACGCGGGAAATCAATCGCTATCTATAGTGATCCCCATTCTGCAATACTCTTACCCTATATGACATATTTTTACTGTAGTGGTCCCCTTTTTTCAATATTTTTATCCCATGACACATTTTTACTCCTATTTAGGCCACACTAAACGCCTATGTGTACCTCCAATGGAAATTGCGGGAGAACCCTCAAAAATCGCTTATGCCACTTTTCCAATTAGTGTGGCACATAGTTTCCTCGCATCCTATTTCGTATACTTAAATTATTTTATGCTTTTACAACCTAAAGTCTATAAGATTAGAGTTAGCACAATCAAAAGGCGGGAAAATTTTGAGGGAAACGATTTTATTGGTCCCCCATGTTGAATGCAACTTCAGAAAAAAAATGCTCTACTCTACCCCTGTTCCACAAAAAAATATAACATGGCAACACCGATTTTCCCTTTTTATAACCCTAAAACTACCTCCACATTTGTTGTTTCCCGCCTTCGATTGTGCCAACTCTAATCTTATAGACTGTAGTATTGTCTAATTTATTTAATTGCTTCCTCTTTTTTTATATCTGACAAAATTGTTTACATTTTTTACAAGAGTAAAAGTATTCAATTTAGCAAAATTTAAAGAGCGCAGACGGTTGTAATTAATTTGGGGCTATCTGCTGGCTACTTCCGACGAACCATTAAAATTTATAAAAATCAGATACACTAAATTTCCTTTAAAAGCGGTCCAGTAGTTATGGCTCCACGCATCTGCACCAGATAATAGATTATTTACAGCTGCATTTTTTAAGAACCTTTTATGAACTCAGTGAACCAGGTCGAAACTGGTTTCAAATCAATTTTTTTTCCACTGTTGTTCCCATTTTTAGTGCTCCTCAAATTTAGTACTAAAATTCATTTCTTGATTTCACCTCAGAGTATGATTCTTCTGTAAGTGTATGGCACATTTTTATTGAAATCAGCCAAGTAGTTTAGGCTCCATGCATCTGCAAAGTCTGCAGACCACAGGCAACAGACAGACATTTCTTGAAAACGAATTTGTTGGACTTAAGGTGTCTCAAAACATATAAAACCATCAAAATCTAATTTACGTACCATCACAATACTTTTCTCTATTATATTTTATTAATATTACGCATATGAGTATGAGTAAGTAAAAAGTTTATTAAACCAGTCTGTATTAAGTAAACTTTAGATATTCTGCTTTACTATGACTATGTTTGTGAAATACTTTACTTGGTAGACGAAACTAATTTTAAATTAGGTATTAGATATTCGATGTAGTTATTGATGTAGATATCCTATTTATGTATCCATATGAAGTAGGATTCAACGTTAATAAGGTTAGATTCAATTTTAATCATTAAGATTGTCGATTTACTTGTTTGGCAATGCTTTATGCATTTGAGTTTATATGAACGAAATGGTAGAACGTTATGTTGGCAAAATAAAGGCAGGGACCTCTGAACTCCGTCGCAAGTAATTGTAGCCCCTCGGAGACAACCAGGTTACGTTCCCATGGTGTTTGAATACGCGTGACGTCACATCTTCCGGCCCTCCCTCCATATTGGCCGACTTGGCCTATATGTCGTCAGCTACCACATGACACTGAGATCAAGGCCTTATCACGCTGTAACCCATCCTATCAACCTTATTGTTAATCTCACACTTATCCGAATTCAATCGTAAAAGGTTGAAATAGTATTTGTGTTGTACTATTTAGGAAAGCGTAGTTTCTACGTTGTCCTCTTTGTGATAATATCGATTGTATTTTAGTTTTTTTTCTAAACTGAGATATAAAACAAAAGCAAAGGGTGACCTTATGGGCTGAAATTTGAAAAAATCAAACAAATTAACGTTACTTTTTGCAAGCTAGTATTTTCTATACACATTATTTTCTACCTTTGTATTCATCATTATCATTAATTAATCCAGTTATTTAAAAATACACGAGGAATTTTATCTTTGTGAACCACTAAAAGCTGAAAAGTGACTTGTAAATACACTCTCTTGTTTTCTCAACAAAACAATCCCCCTTTTTTTAAAAAACAGCCCAAAATGTACAGGATTTATCAAAATACATTTTACCAGATCCAGATATTTTTACCTGAAATTTACTTCATGATACTGAGTGGACAATAATTTTTTGATGTTTTGAGCGTCCAAACCATGTTTTCTAATAAATTAGGTGAGCAATAAAACAACTGAGCATCTAATTTGGCATACATGTTTAAAAAAGTCATACCCTAACCCTTAGGTGACATCGAGAAATTACTTTTAATTAAAATTGGGGGGCGCTGTCCCCAAAAAACTGTGAAAAAAAGAATTCTCGAGAACGTTATTAAAATATTCTTAAGTGTAATCTATTTAAATACAAATCTAACGATATATAAGCCGTTTTCCCGGCAAAAATTTAGTTTCTGAGAAAATAGCTTTAAACGCGTAGTTACGTTCCCATGGTGTTTGAACACATGTGATGTCACATCCCGGCCGGAGAGAGGCCGGGTTCGATTCCCTGTCGGAGAGAAGTTATTTTTATGATAAATTTTGATGAAATTTTCAATAATAATTAATTGTATCTACGAGAACTAATAAATTGGAAACACTGGGCTAAGTAATTATGAATTCGATAAGCGAAAGTTTATCTCAGTTGTCTCGGACCGATAATATTTTTTCCTGGAAAGAGCTAAGCCTCTTTGGCGAGGCCCTTACCATCATCAATGACTATTTTTATAATTTAAGTATGTATATTATTGCTTAAAATTCTATTTTATACAATACTATTATTATCTTGTATGTCTCCAAAAAACGAAATTGTAGGCATTCGTTTTAAATAAGCTCTCTTTATTTTATATATATATATAATTTTCAAATTGTTATTTTAATAACAACTGGTATAATTATTTTAATCAATTAACATTTTTTAGATAACAAATGTATATGTTTGGCGAAATTTACTTTAGTGGTTCAGATATAGTAGAGTAGTAGAAGGTAGGACTTCAAAAAATCTACCACCTTCTCACTTGAACTTTTTGTAATTTGGATCAATGAATCTAGTCCCGCCCCCCTGGGGCCAACAGCCTCACCAGCTAAATGTCCTTATTAAACATTTACTCCAAGGTTCCAAGGACTAGGCAAACAAGATTTAAAGTACTAAACGATGCACTCTTAAATCGTTTCTATAAGGTATTTAACTTAATGGTCGTATACGAAAGAATAAAATTACTAAAATACTATACAGGTAGAGCGCTATACTGGAAATATAGAGGTCCGTGGTTCAAGTCCCGGCGCTGGAGTCTACTTTTCTCAGTCTGTCTCCCATTGTTAATAATAATTATATTGATTTAAAATAAAAGACTACAGTAATGAGACATCTGCACATTTTTAAAATTATCTTAGAGATATTTCTATGATCTTAAAATCTCATGTTCATTTCTTATGTTACAATCTAAAGTGTATGTACAATTTTATGAGTTCTCATAAAATTGAATAAAGGTAACCTTCATTAAATGAGTCAAGTTTGAGACATAAAAGTATGTACATACTTGCTAATACTATTATCTTGTTGGATAGACCGGTTTACGTATGTTATACTAAACATACTACTTGACGTAGTGGAAGATATTATTGGCAAGACCGGTTTTAGGGAACAATAACGACTGTAGTGAGTAGTTCTGGACAGGATAAGGCCGAGGTGGGAGGCATCGATCCAGCCCGGAGATGAGTTATCGAAGTGAGAAGTGAGAAGAGAACAGGGAGGTGACTGTCGGAGGCAGAATGTTGAACCCTAGTCCCTAGTGTCGTGGGTGGGGGGGACGTGACGTGTTCGCGACACTCCCGCGGTACATAATCAAGGAGAGACCCTTGTCGTCGGACCGTCGGACCCCGGTGAGGCGGCGGGGGAGAAGGAGAAGGGAGGCCGGTTATCGATGTGTGTGATGTCCGGCGACAACCCCCGGCCCTAGCAACCCGCCGCTGCCATGGAGACCGGGGGGTGGCGGTCCCGTCGCCGCCTCCACCCTTCTTCGCTTTTATTAAAAACAAATCACGATCCCCCCGGAAAATTTTCACCGTGAAAACCCGGTTTTCGTTTGTAAACGATAAACCGACTAGCGTCTCGATTATCCGCGTAAAATAACACGACAAACAATTTCAGCCATCGGAAGACACATACACACTTCGTCTCCGCTACCGAGCGGCGACTAAATCGGCAAAAAGGGCGGGAAAACTGGAAACGTCGCCCCCACGCAGCAGTGCGCGCGCTTTTCCGAATACCCACCCCTTATTATATTTATCCCCACCACCTTATTCCGGGAAGAATACTGGGCTCCTTGGAGTTGTACGACCCCGCTAACTTTCCCTTTTTGAATGCGATGCTCCCTTTCGTTTACCTCCCTCCCACTCCCGGCATAAATAGTAACTAATAAGCTTTTGTCGCGTCCTTGACCTTGAAAGGACAAATAACTCGATTATAATGAGCTTTTCATTGCAATGTAAACACTAATGATGTGCCCCTTTGACCAAGTTTGTTTCCACTTCTATCAGCTGGGCTCTTTCTCTCGTAATCGATTATAATTAACAACTCCGCATAATTGACGCAAACAGTGGTACAAACTATATCAAAGGTTGAAATCATTTATATTTTTCTCTTATTTTTAACGTATATCCTTAATTTTATTATAATATATACAACCTGTACCTTATACCTTTTTGGCAGGCCTATGCCTATAGGTCCTCCACTGGCTGTCACGCCACGCATTATTATAGAGATACAATAAAGACTATAGTGCAAGTGCAACAATAAAGAAATTTATTATTATTAATTATTATTGTTCAAAATCCGATCTGGGTTGAGTCAGTGCAGAGTATGTTTAACGTATATAATAATATATAAATAGTAGATTTTAAAAGATACTTTTTATATCGTTTTTTATACGATTCTCGACTTAGTCCAGGAGATAGCGTGAAAAAACATGTCGGACTAACATCAAGCTAGAATTTTGTGTATAATTTAATCTTTTGGTGCCTTTGAAGAATATGTGATTGGCTAAGTTCGTCTGCGGGACATAGCTTGATAATTAATAGGCATTTGAAAAAAATTTAACTTGGGGATAGCGGTCATAGCCTGTCCATTTTGGTGGATTATGTCATTTTCATGATCCTGAGTAAAAAATCAAGGTGAAGTTAATTTGCACTTGATAGATTAGTTATTAAAAAATATTACTCCAAACTAGCCTGACAGGCTAGATGGTTCGTGTATTTTCAACCAAGTAAATCAGAGCCTAAAAGGCTAGATGGTTCGTCTATTTTCAATTTAAATTCTTATGTTCGATTAGACAATGAATAAGAAATACTTATTGTAGTAAGAAAAGTTGTATTTAATGTAATTATTTTTTCAAGAAAAAAGAAAATTATATGCCAAATTAATTTACAGTCCTAATCACATCAAGGACATTTTATTTAAATAATGTTTACAGCATAAGTGTAACCTTTGTTTCTAATTTTCCCTTCCTTGACGATGTCGTGGTGTGTTTTTTATCTAATCAGTGTTGTTTTGTTTTTGTTTAGATGCTAAAACCTAAGGAGGATCTGTATAGGAGTACAATGTTGCAAAGTTACGGAGACATGTTGCCAGAGTTAAGTTACTACCACCAGATCAACATGCCACCTGCCGTACAACCTGATTACTCATCTTCTTGGTACAACTCACCTCCTCATCAGGTATCAATAATGTCTCAATCAGTTCATATTATCAATCAAATCATTGCTGTCAAACAGCTATTGTGGGTCAATGCACCAAACAATTTAGCTTAATAAATCTGCACTATTTGGCCCATCAATTTCTAATTGTCCGATTTAGTGGAAATTATTTAAACTGTTCCTTTTTACATTAAAAAAAAAAACTATTCCGCTTGTATCATCTGGGTAAATTCAATAGTTGAAAAAAAAAAAACGTAAAATGTCACTTCCTGAGAAAAATAAGGGAAGGTTAGTTCAGGTTAAGATTTGTACTTTTCGACATAACCTTTCATCATTTACTTTTCGACATAACCTTTCATCATTTACTTTTCGACAACCTTTCATCATTTACTTTTCGACATAACCTTTCATCATTTACTTTTCGGCATAACCTTTCATCATTTACTTTTCGACATAACCTTTCATCATGTACATAACCCTTTAAAAAATTACAATTTACATATTTAAAAAAACTATTGAACTTATCAAGATGGTGCCACAGGAATCTTTTTTAAAATGTAAGAAGAAACATTTAAAAAAATTTAAGTAAATAGGACAATTAGAAATTGGTAGGCCAAATAATGCAGATTTACCTTTAGCTTTTTTGAGTTTTATTTACAAAAATATTATGTATTATATACCCGATTCCTTAATCCTCCGGCGCGATTTCCTAAATTCTGTATTCGTACCCAGCATCGTATCGTGAAATAAATAGTTACTTAAGAGAAGAGGCGAATATTCTGTTGCATAAAAATTACCAATTAGATGGTTTATACGGCTGATGGAATGACATGCCAACCCCGTTTCATCCTTTGCATGTATTGTAAAAGCCATTTGACTGGTCCCAGCTGTCAGCAGGCTGTTACGCTAAGGATTGTTTAGTATTATATTTATATTACGTCGTTCGCGACTTCACAAATTTCGTTTATTCTTGGTAGAAAATTGTAAAAGATTTCGTTGATCCTAGGATCGTACACTTATTCGAGGTTAGAAAAATTTTATCTATAACGTAGGCTGCGGAACGAAGTTCGCTTACACCCCCCCCCTANTGCACCCCCCAATTCAACATCGACTTTTTTAAGTCCCGGCTTCCTTTATTCATGGTTTAAGTTTTAGATAACAACTTTCTTTGTCTTATTTCTTATTAGTTAAGCTTTCTATTAAGAATTTTGCAATTGAAAAAATTGTGGGCACAAGAAAAATTAATGAGGCAGCTCAAAATAAAAAAAAAACTTCATTTTAAATAATGCATAATTGTGCTTATTTATTTTTGTTAAATGTTTTAACATTGTTGTATAATTTGAATCCATCCTCTTCCACCATCTTTTTTTCCTGTCTTCGCCATTTGCCAAAAACTATGGTAAAGAAAACAACCAACTCTTTACCCCTTTAGTCTATTCCGATGAATAAATTAGTTGGTTTTTCTCTTGAATAACTTCTGTGACGAGTTAACAATATAAATATTTCTTCAGCAAATTTTAAACTAAAATGATTTAAGAAAGTTGAAATTATAAACTATCTACGTTTAGGTATTCAAATTATAACATAATAGGTATTATTAAATAAAATACAAGAAATTCCAATAATAATTTTCTAGTGAAATTCTTTATTTTATTTTATTAATTTAACTAATAAAATCCATTTTGAGCCTTAAATATGTTCCTTTAAGTACGGTATCTTGTAATTCGTTATCTCATATATTATAAGGATATGAATTCATAAAATACTCAAACCAGCATATCTTGCAAGTGTTGCCATATAGATAGAATCCATGATTAAACTCCTTGCAAGTGTTGCCATATAGATAGAACCCATGATTAAACTCCTTTCAAGTGTTGCCATATAGATAGAACCCATGATTAAACTCCTTGCAAGTGTATAAAATGATAATATATGATATATGATTTCTTTTCATTGTTGCCACCATTAAACATAGACAAATATCATAGAGGTTAACACTTATCACCCCCACTAATATGTGATCCTCAGAGGAAGAAAGGGGTAGAGGGAACAATGCTATAGAAACCGGGTCTCAAAAAGTGGTTCATTATGTGAGCCCCATATATTAGCGCTCCAAGCGAGCTCAATCCGAACTAAAGTGATCACGTGGTCACTGATCCGTTTCCTATTGGTCTATTCCTTAACGTTCCGTGCCCACAGACGTTTGTCAACAAACCCTTATCAGTAGCATTTATTTGATACCCCACTCAAAGAAGATTGCTATTGGTTATCTAGGAATTATTACACGTTTATTAACAACGTTTCTACCTTTAGCTAATTAATAAGGTTAACAACAAACATTAAAGTACATTATTTATGAAGAAAACTGTATTAAAAATAAAAATATTGAATGTCGTAAGAAGATATCACTTATTGTAATCAGCTGATATCAGATAAATTTCGAGTTTTTATCGAGGTATCGATACTGTTTCACCAAACTGCTGCTTGGAGCGCTAATATATGGGGACCGCATAATGAACCACTTTTGAAATCGCATTGCTCCCTCTACCCTTTCTTGCTCTGAGATGTGTTCCAAAGCCTGACTATGCTCTGATTTTGGTACTGATAAGATCCCTAAGGGATTAACTCAGCTGTTCTGCATTTGGCTATTTTTTTAATGATACAAGCTACCTTTAAGTAGAAATTTCAATATTTTTATTCACATTTTAAATTAAATAACGATATTTACGAAGGTAGAAGATAAAAAAAAAGAGTACCTTAAAGATAATTCAACTAAATCTTATAAAATTACAGAAAAAAGTCAGAAAACAAAGATAAATTTGTGTCAGACTTAAAAAAAAATGGTAGAAATCCAGTAATATATAACTATCACAGATAGTATGTTCAATAATTAAAATTAAGTAAGAACTGTCTAAGCTGGAAACCTGCTGAGTTATTCACTATTTGAGATATAAGTATAATTTTGAATTATCTGTTGCAGAGCGGAGTTCATAGTGGAGATGAATACTACAGTAGTAGCAGATCGTCCATGAGCAAAACGCCTGAGTGGAATAGTTACCAGCAGCCTGAATCTGCTGAACAGTCCCCCTACATTACTTCCCAACCCAATTCTAATTCAGGTTTGTCGTCTTACTTTTTTACTAAAGGTTTTCTTTCACATTTTAATAAGGTAGGGCTATATGTGTTGAAAATATTGCCAAATTTTAACTTTCGATGTACTTAAAGAGCTGTAATTTTTAAATCTCTCTAACAATGTGTGAATGCAAAATCAAGAAACAGCATTAATGAAGATAAACCGCTTCAGAGAGCACTGTTAAAGAATCCTGATTTGAGGAGGCATGTGGAGTTGTGGAGCCTGAGCTAATGAACTGATTCAATGAAATTTTGTACTACCTGCTCAATAAAGAGAAAATCAAACAATTATTTCACTTGTTAATTTTGGAGAGGTTGCCCATCCATTAAAAAAAAAATGGATTCCTACAATTTTGATAGAACAATTTATAAATATAAATCTAGTCTATTAAATACCAATACCATGTAAAAATGAAATATGGAGACTATCATGGTAAAAATAAGTGTATGTGATGTTTATTATTATGGTTTTTTTTAAATTATTATTACTTTCTTTGATTGATTTTAAAATTAGCACAATTTAAAATAAACATATAATTCCCCGGATTCCTGTATACAACAAAATAACTTCAAAAATACAAGTTTTTTTTTATAAAAGTATAAATTAAGTATAATAAGTTGATTTTTTAATGAAATTAGTAGGCACGTGAAATTAAGGACGTTAAAATTTGAATTAATATTTATAGAACTTGGGTTTTAATTATTAATGGTGAAAGAGTGAAACCTCATTTGGAACTTCTTCAGATTGTTACTCCCCTTAAAAAAAAAGAGGAGATTAACAATCTAAAGAAGGAGTACGGAATATTCTTCTTTAGACTGTTACTTCCGTATAAAAACAGAAGTGTGATATTCCTTTGTCCCAAAGTGCATTGGACTAAACATCCCTTCGTCTTAATAGTTATTCAGTCAAAGTCATTTATATTTTAAAAATACATAGGGGAGTACCAATCTAAAGAAGTACCCATTATCATCTCTAGAACTAAAGGACCTTTTCGAAATGTTCTACCTGATTGTTGAAATTTGTTAATTACACTTTCTGTAAATTGACTCATGTTTGACTGTGTGGTTTACAGTATGTTCGAGAGGGAGTGAAGGGAGTTATCATCATTCCATGGTCGACCATCACAGCATGCAGGGCATGGATGGAAGCCAGTCCTTGATGATGACACCTCACCTAGCTGAGCCACCTCAACAAGCCCCAACTAATCTTATGTCCCAGAACACTTCTCTCTGTCAACCTCCCACTTCTACTCTTCCAAACACACCTCCTCAACAGGTACTCTTATACAAATAGTAATCTTGGAATTTAAGTGAACTACGTGTTTTATAGGTGAGGTAGCGGCATGTGGAAAGAGTTAATAATTAGCTACAACGTGATAAGGGGATTCCACATAATGAAATGATAATTTGTCTTTACAATTATTAATGAGCAGGAAGCTACAACTTCTTTAATGGCATATGCTTGAGAATTAGTAAATAATAATAATAATTCATGGGAGCTAAGGCCTTTTGAAGGGCTTATACAACTGTTTGTGTAATGGAAGCCACTATGGTTTGGCATGTCACTCCATATAATTGACCTGTAAGATTTACTTGGTGTGTCCCTTTTTAGTGCTAATTAGTGATAGAATTAATATTTTTTGTGATATTTGTCTTTTTAAAGTTCATTTACACCTGAGACTTCTCTCCGGCAATAAATGTAAAGTATCAGACAGAAATTGCTTTGAGTGTTTACATCTGAGAGAAATTGCTTGAGATTTATGTCGAAGATATATGTCTGACACTTCTCGCAATGCTTAAATTTGCAATAAATACACGAAAAATATAATAATTGGTGTTTATATCAGTTGTTATAGAAGTATCGACACTTATAGCTGAGAGTAGAAACATAAATCTGACATAAATTTTTCGGTGTTTACACTACTGAGATTTTTGTCTGACATAAATGTCATGGAATAAATGTCAGGTGTAAACGCATCTTAAGCCTAGAATTTGGTACACTTGCTGATATGAACACAAATGTTTTTAAGTTTTAAAACCAATTATTAATGCAAACAAACTTTTTTTTGTTAAGGATGAAGAATCTATAACGAAAATTGAAGGACCAATAACTCCAAAGATGGACGAAAACAAAGATACAATGAAACTGCCAGGGTTTCATCAAACTTTTGGCACGATAACTGAAATCGGCAGGTTCTCACAGCACGATGATTACTTTGAGAGCAGGCCAGACGAGGTGGTCGAACCTATCAAAGTGAGTGAACCACCTCCCATGGAACCCCCTCCGAAGAGAAAACCTAGGGGTAGAAAGCGTAAAGTAGCGGAACCTCCTCCCAGCGGGAGATACGAGGCGGAGCCGGAGAGTGGCAACACTGGTGGACCCTACCCAAGTTGGGGTCGACATCACCACTGCTGCCAACCGGACCCCTCGACCCAACCTTACTACGGGGGCCACTGGGCGTCCAGGCCTCACCCGTACTATCCTAGTCACTATTCTCCTTACTACTCACCCCAGTATAACCCACCTGATTATCATTATCACCACCCTTACCATCCACCTTACCAACCCAACTGGCCGCCCCGCCCGTCCCCGGACTACCTCTCCTACAACTACCACAATTACGTCTGACCCCAGACTCATCTCTCCAATTTAGCCAAATTAGTCGAAAATAGTCCTTATTGGTAACCGATACCAATTAAGTTATGTTTCCATTAATTTATTTATTTTCCCCTGTTATTGTAAAGAAAAAATAATATCGATAAAATAAAATTGATTATTAAATTAAAAGATGATAAAAAGAAAAAACCAGATCACATTTAAGCTTACAGACAGTTTCACTGCTCTCTTTAACTAAAGATATCAATTAATCCTTCTAATTCGATTTTAAAACACAAATTTAAATAAATAAATTATTTGTAAATGTTATAAATGTCTATGTAAAAAAAAGATCAATTGAAAACGTGACTGCCTTGGATGTAAATTTTCCATGCTTCAAAAGCCAAATTTGATATTTATTGTAAAAAAATAAAAAATATATGAATTGAATCAGTTTTTGGTTTTAAAAAAGGAAGATCTTATTTGGTCTAAAACTTTGACCGAATCAAACTGAAAAAGAGGGCACTTGGTAATTATAAAAATAAAAATCTGCATATCAATATATATATATTGTATTAATTTAATAAAAAAAACTTTAGAACGATAAGTTATTGTGAAGATCATTACAAATGCACTTAGCTAGCGTAAATTATAATTGTTTATAGAAATCATAACTTAATTTTAATTTTTAAAAGAACTGGTGAAATAAATGTTCAAATAATGTGAACATGTATAACGCCTTAGTTTATTTATTTGTGATTCTCTAAAAAAGAGTGAACATTTTTTTTTCATTCTTTTTTTAAGTACCAAAGTAAATGTTACCGAGAGTTATAAAATGTCTTAAATTTGTTCATAAGATAAGTTGAAGCAAGAAATTTGCACTTATTGTGTTTTCATGCCTGACATTAAGATTGACATTTGTGTGGAAAATTTATTTAAAAGTGTCTTATTAAAAGTTGAAAGAGGAAAAGTTTAAAGTAAACGTTTTGTTTTAAAAACAAAATCACGCAACATTTTGATTTTAAACAGAATGTGTTTTTTAAACTTTTTCTTCTTTTGAAATTTTGATAAGATTTTAAAATAATTCAACATCAAACTTCAATGTCAAGCATCGGATAAGAAATTACAATAATATATATATATATAGTTTAATATTGAACGCAATTTTTTGCTAGATCAAATTCATGATTTCTATACTTATCTTATGACGTAAAACTAAAGTTACCTTCTCTAAACACATTTTTACCAACAATATTTGTTCTTTTTACATAGTTAGTGCAACACACTTAAAAAAGTTTGAATTAACTTCATCGGTGAATAATATAGGGTGTATCTAAAGTTTGGACACGCAAGGAAATGTAAATCTTCTACGTTTTATTTATTTTATTAATGACCAATGGTTGCTTTGCAAATTTTCGGCTTCTTTGTTGGTAGCATTATGCCAGCAAAAAAATAATCTTAATCTTTTGTATCCAATACATTCCATAAATTTTTCAACATTTTATTAAGATGTTGATTTTATAATGATGGTTTTGGGAACACTCAGATCCATGTTGAATTATCAGCTCTTTTACATGTGAAATAATAATTTTAATATTAATCTTTTGTCGTAAATATCATTATTTGTCATCTAATACCTTAAAGTTGGATTTTAGTTTGTGAAATTTTTTTATAATGTAGTCAAATGTCCAGGAAAGAAATTTCTAAAGACCGGAATACACGGCGACACT
>KZ652127.1:228385-248762 GCA_001010745.2 Gerris buenoi
TTGAAAATATTTGTTTATTATTTTTATTTTCTTACTATTTTTTTATTTAGCAAATTTTTAGGAGCAAATATTAGTTATTAATGCGGTTTTATAATTTAAGGTATAGCTAAAGAAAAACAGGAAATAAGTTCCTCCTTTAATTGCAATAACACATACCCTGAAATTATTAAATTAAATAATAATAATAACAATTACTTGGAAAACGGGAGAGAAATAACAAAGGAAAAAGACAATTACAATGGTTCGACGTAAGAAAAGAAACTTAAAAAACACTGAAGTAAGATGGAAGATTACGCTTAACACAAAAACTTACAATATATTGCCAAAAGCTTTTTTAATTATTCACTTTCATGTGCCCTCACTCATAATGAAAAGAAATAATTTTTTTTTTAAACAAATATACATATTTCTAAATACACATTTTTTAAATCATCAGTCGCAATAAAGACAAAAAAAAATAATAAAGAAAGTAAAGCAATAAGGACAAAGTTTATAATAAGTCCAATTTTTTTTTAATAAATATATTCATAATTGAATGTGCGATGGTTTCCCAATTATTTGAATGGGGTAATGAGAAAAGAAAAAAAAAATTAGGGGCACCACTTAAAAATGAATTATTCTATTATTCATAGAAATCAAAAGGTCAACAAACTTAAACTTATTATATTTATATAAAATTTCAAATAAGATAAAAAGAATAAAAAAAAAAAAATTTTTGTTGGATAAAAAAAAAAAAATCCTCTTACCAAAAAAAAGTTCCGGTTCTCTCATCATACTATTTACACAGTAGCAAAAAAAATTACATATAATAATAATAAAAAATAAAGATATGACTCAACAAAACCATTCAACAGGCACATGTAAACTGAATGTGCACAGATCTATGCTAATAATTCACAAAATGTTGGAAAAGAAATAACCTGCAGGAAAGACTTTTCTACTCCATAAGTGACAGGATTTCTGGAAAAAAAAGGAAGAAAATAATACGTTAACAACTAGCATAGTCAATCCATAACTTTCATGATAGTAAGGTTGCAAGAAAACGCTAATGTTAAGCCAGGGAATATGGTCAGAAAGGATTACAGTGAAGGTGGGGTGGTAATGGGCGGACCACGCTCTGATAACATGCTCTCCCAACCACATTCTTATTTATTTACTAATACCCAGGCCCCTGGTTCCGATTTTATCTAACCAGTTACCTCTTTAGGAAGCGCACGTAAGATTTTATATATTCTTTCCTCTCTTTCTTAACCTTTTCGTAATTAAAAAGTTGATTTTAACATGGATATATTTTAGCTCTGGGGTAAAAAACAACATGAAAATGTGATTCTCTTAAGCCCCCCATCGACTACCCAACATGTTGGCCCAACCTCTAACCCAACATGTTGGGTGTTCACCATCTACGACCCAACATGTAGGAAGTTGGGTTGGAGTTGGAGGGTGCTGTCGAGCCCAACGCCCAACCCAACAAATCAGTCCAACATGTGGCACCCATCCACGATCGAACATGTTGGGTGAGCCGCTCGAACCTAACATGTTGGATCGTCGATGGGGGGCTTTAAATATCACGCCAGGAAGTTACACTATGATAGGAGGTAGATTGTTTTACACTTGTATTCATTGAAGTACCATATTTTACTGACAGAAGTTCCAAATATAATATAAAATTATATCAGAGCTCCAAGCGCACTTTTTCTCTTAAAAAGCACACTTTTTAGGACTCAAGGGAACTTAAAATATGTAAATTTATAAAATCTCAAAATCAAATTTAACTAGCATTTATTTATGCAAAATTAAAAATAGCAGTAAATTAAGTAACAATCGAAAGTACTAAATGAAAATTAAGTTCAAAAATCAATTACATACCTAGGATTTGCTGGTGTCCATAGGTGAGGCAGGAGAGGGTGGTGCTCCAACTGAATAAGAAGGTGGAATAGCAGGTTTTATAAACCTTTCTGAGGTTCTCTGAGACACACGACCCTGCACAACATATCAAGTAAGATAAATTAATTCCTCATAAGTAACACATTTTAAGAAGAATGAAGAAATCTCATAGGAAATTTTAAATAGTCACACCATTGTTCAAAGGGTTTAAAAATAAAATGTTAGGTGTTTAGCCTTGAGAGTTATGAGTGAAGGCGGAAATACACATGCTAGTTACTCGCACAAAAACATACGAGTAGCTCTCTGAGGAAAGCTACTGGCATGTGTATACATCAAATAGCATGCGAGTGAAAAGCATGCGTGTAAATCGCACGAGGTTTGATTTTTGTCTTGCCAGTGGCACAAGTTTAGGGGTGGGGGAACTGATAAGGTACGTGTAAACAGGCCTGCCAGCGTAAGTTTGCTAGTAGCTAGCAAGCAAGAGTCTCCCACAGCCCTTTAATCTTCATCTTCAGTTGCGTTCCTTCCTTTCGCGGGTATCTGACAACAACTCATCTTCTTTCTACGGAAGTATTTGCAATTGATTCATAAAATGATTGACGTCCCCGAACCGCATTTCATTTAGTAAGCACTGAATTCCCTTCTAGCTATCCAAACTTTTACCCACAATCTTTGAGTCTTTTTACTATTTTTTCAAATGTTTAAAAATACAGTTCTTCGCAAGTAACAGAACAATCTGGTTTGTTTCTGGGGGTTTTGTTGGAACTGTTTTCCCTTACTCTTACCAGTGTCACATAAAGATAAACTATATGCTCTAAATTACTATTATTCCCCCAAGGAAAGAGCTTATTAGAAGCTTAAAACTGAGAGTATTAGTCACAAGTAAATTATTACATTTATGTAATTTATTTTTATTTATATGATAATTCAATAAATTTTTTGTTTATTTTATTTAATTCTGCCCGATGCATTCATAATGTACATTGAAACACAATTAATAAAACTATCAAAATTAATTAAATTAAATACGATTATTTCATAATTCCGGCAAGGAGAAGGCAAGAAACGTATGCCTGTTTTAAAACTAGAACTGTGTCTGGAATGTGTATTGTCATGTGCTAGTAGCTCGCACAAGACCGATCATCCGGATGATATTAGCATGCTGTTTCACTGGCAAATGTACACAGCGTCTGCAGCATGCCAGCTACTGACGTGCTAGTAACTCGCCACTGGCATGCTTTTTTACTAGCATGTGTATTTCCGCCTTGATGGTACTAATAATATGTGGTCATAGCCAAATTTTTAGGGTAGTAGAGTGATACCCTACGTTGAATTGAAGAATTTGTCTACTTTAGTGGCCAGAAATGGTTCATTTCTGGTTTAAAAAGAGCATAACAGAAGTGCATAACTGTGGTAACAGAATGCCCCAATTAGTTTTATTTACACTCATGTTCCATCATTCGCAGGTCAGGAAATAATCATAAATTATAGATTAAGACTAAGTTAAGATATAATAGAGAAGTAATGATAATAAAGAGAACTGACAAGGTTTGGTGCAGGAGGTGAGGAACTTCCTTCGGGGGTAGGAAGATAGGAACCACAAGTATAACATCGGTTACCAAGTACGTTACTACAAACAGCACCTGAAAAAAAATAAAGATAATTATTATAAAGAATATTATTAATAAAGAAATACTTTAAAAACATTAAAGCATACTGCACAGCAATATGTGAACTGTTCAACTAGCGACAATTGACAGAAATCGACAGATAACTTCACTAAAAAGACAGAAAGGACAATGGCGAAAGTATAGTATGAAGATTCATCCCAACAAAAAAGGGCTTCTACTGTATTTAATTAAATAAAAAACAGATTTTCATTACTACCTCCGGGACTTAGAGGTCTTGATGAACTGGGCGATGGATTGAGGGGCCCAGGACTAGATATATTCCTAGTTCTTACGTTACCAGACACAGCCATCTCGTTATAATGCCTCTCCTCTTCCATCTCCAAACTTAAACAAAAACAATATCATATTAATAAAATAACATCAAATTAAAGACATATCAAATAAATTTTAAGAAGTCAAATAATTAACCAAGAATTAATAGTTAAAAATGCAGAACCGTTAAAATAATACTGAAATAAATAAAGGGGTTATTGTGTATTGTCAATATCAAAAACAATATAAACTTATCATAGCATGGAAAAATTAAAAAACAAAAACAAAATATGAACAAACAAAGTAAAAAAAAGGAGGCATCAAACAATTTCAGAAATAGGATATCTTCTTGTGTGAGGTATTTTTGTTACAAAGGTGTTAAAAAAAGGCCACAAATAAAAAAAAATAAAAAAGGCAAGAGAAAGTGAATAGTGCATTTAACAACGATAAATGAAACATACCTATGATTACAAGAGAGTAAACCAATGAATATACAAGTAGAGCTCTTGCACAATCTAGAAACCCAGATCTGATATTTCAGTTTAACAGTTAAACATATTATGTTAGATTTAAGATAAAATAATGTGTTTTGGCTCCACGTAATCATGGGATAACAACACAGGGAAGATATCCTTATGCCTTTATTATTGAAAACTAACATTTAGCCTCATCGTATGAGTGCCAAAATCTTTTGTATCTATGTATATTTTTTATTATCAAACTCAGCGATTCCCATCCTTTTTGATGCCACGACCCTATACATTTCTCCTCAACATTTTTGCGACCCTATCTTGAATATAGTGTGTTGTATATTGCATACTCTAAGGATTGCAGAGGACGTACAGGGTCTCAAAGGGCCAGAATTCTACTAACATTATTACTGAATTAGGGAGGGGGACTGTACGGGGCTTTATTAAAATAAAAATAAAAATTAAAAAAAACTGTTTTAATGGCATTGGCTGATTTGTTCATTACGTTATTTTGTCTGTTTTGAATGACATAATATATCAGTTTTGTATTACTTATATAAATAAAACGCTTAATTCTAAACTTATATTGGGAGGCTGATGTTTAAAGAAAAGAGATTAAAGCTTCAAGAAAGTTTTTAAAAAATGTCTGTGCAGACACATGGAGCCTAAACTACAGGGCCAATTTTGACAAAATTTGGAATACATTCATGTTCGTTGTATGACATCGTGACATCGAGAAAATAGCCTCAGCAGCAAAATGTCCTTCCTAAAAATTTACTCCAAGGTACGAAGGACAAAGGAAGGAAAAAGTATTTCTACTTTTCCTTAACTTTAAAGCAAAATTTTTGTTTAATTTAAGTCTGAATAAATTCAAAAACTGCATCTTATAATCGATGTATTCTAGAGTTAACAACCTTTTCTACAAACTTCTCTCTCAAAATTACCGCTGAGATCTTGTTCTTACATTTTATTTACAATTCTCTAAATTATTTATTATTATTTGTCAGGATATCATTGTCGAGCCCTCTTATTTCATCAATTTTCAGGAATTTTAACGTCTGATGAGATTTTGTGAAAGGGGGAGATTCCATTGTACTTATTAATTTCTTTTCAGCTTCAAAATTTTATTTTCAAAATCTAGCCATGCAATTTCTCTGCCACCATGACGTCTGTCTGACATCTAAATTAAAATTCATATGTGGCTTACATCTAAATAAAGATTTAATATTCTAAATATGGTAGATTCCTAAATGTGACGTCTGGACAAGTTGTTCAAAAAGAGAGTGGAATATTTTCCCCGTTTATAGGGTACGTCTTATATTCGATGCGTTAATGCTTTTTTCCAAATTTTTGGTTTGAAAATCAGCATGCATCTTTTATTAGAGGGCGTCTTATATTAAATGTAAAACAGTAACTAAGATAAAAAAAATAAATCTGGTTAAATAAAAGCATAAAATAGAGGCTATTACATTTTTCATTTAGTGTACAAAAAAATCATATTCCAACAGCTTATATACTTAGGACGTGAGAATGTCTTCTCAATATTAACACAATAAACCCTCAAGAAAACTAATGGCTTTATTGTTTCAGAAAACTGGTATCGTGGAGTTCCTCTATTAATACATTTTTCCTATCTCAAATTGCATTGACTCTTAATTAAAATGAGTAAGATGACAGTAAGGAAAAATATTTTTAGAACACAAGTTAGAACAAAGTAAATATATTTACCTGCTTTCAGATTCTGATAGATGTTTACAGAGGGCCTCTCTCCTTTCCATTTCTAACTGAAGCTTCCTCTGCAAGCGAAGATTCTCCTCCCTAACCTGCCTCTCCTCTTTCACGTACCTTTCCATCTTCTCAGTGTCTGTAAAGTAACCAATCATTCATCATTATGAAATAAACAAGAATGAAGAATAAAACACAACAGTAATAACTATTAAGAGGTAGTCAAGGGTAAAGAGGCTAAAATGTTTTCGTAGAGTCAAATTCAGCATTTTTGAGATATTATAATCAAAATGTCCAAGAAATGAATATTTAATAACCTGGTGTACCCTCGTCATTTTTGTAAATAAAAAAATCCTTTATTTTTCATAGATTTTTAAGTGTGATCTTGTATTTTTCTGAGTGAACTCTTATAGTAGTAGGTTTGAGCAGTGAAAGCCTGTATAGTCAGTAATTTAACATCCCTGTTATTTTTTAAATATTAGATGTCAACATCAATATAAGGATATCTAGGAAATAATATTATACAGTAGAATCCCGGTATATCGTATCTTCAAGGGGTCGAAGAAAAAATATGATATATCGAGTAGTTCACTAAATCGGGATTATGAAATATTGATTGTAAAAAAAAAAAAATAAAAAATAATGTAATAATTAAGACTTGTATTTATTTTGCACATACATAAAAATACACTGTGCATGATCATAAAAAAATTAAATATGTACTTGGTTAAAAAAAAATTATAATTTGTTTTTTTGAATCAAACCATTTGTTCGGGTGTTATCCATAGCATTTTATCCGAGTATAACAGATAGAGGTAAACTATCAAATCTTGGAAAAGGGTCCTCTCCTTTCATATATGTTTAACCGCGATATTTCTTAGAATTATAAAAGTTATTCCTTCATCTAGAATCTAGAATCTAGGCTGTCCAGGAATTACACACACTCTTACCCCTGAGTCTTTGTTTAATGCCGATCAAACTTCACACGAGAGTTCTAATTTTTTCCCCGAAGAATGTTCCTTCCAATAGTTCCTTTTTGCAATTCGGAATTAATAAAAAAAAAAACATTTAATTAATTCTTCCTTTAATAATTGTAGTTATTTTGTTATTTACCGAACTGTTGTTATTTTTTTCTGAGTAGAGTAAAACAACAGATACAGCCAGTAAATAAGAGAAATCTTGGAAATTTCCCACTCTATTCATACGTTTTATCGGGATTATTCTCCGAATTATACGAGTAATAAGACGTTTATGTTCACCTCGAGAGGGATAAAAATACGTTATACAGAGGGGACCGAAATACATTGGTTTTATACCAATTATCGGGATTTTTTCAAGGGACTGGCAATAACATACGATTTATCGGGATATATGATATAACGGGATATGAAATACCGGGATTCTACTGTGGTAAAAAGTTAAAGAAATGAGGAAATAAGTTTTGTATGTTTTCTGAGAACTTAAATTTTCTTTGATAAGAAGTCTTTGTGTCTACATTATCTAAAATTAATTTCATTTAAAAACCTCATAGATTTTAGACTTTGTAAGTACTAGAAATGTGGATGATTTTATTTGATTTATATAAACATCAAACCCAAGGTTCACAAAAAGGGTAAATTAATGATTATGCTCATTGAATATAAACTACAATTTTCCATAAATAATTCTTGCACATCTAGAAAAGAAATTTTGAAAAGCTTGAGAGTGGAAGGATCACTTTTAACAAATATGTATTAATTAAGACAGAGACTTAATTAATACTTGTTTGATTATTTTGTTGTTAATTTTTTTATTTAAAATAAATAGTTTTAGCATGGATTATTTTATTATAGGCTGGTTTCTATTAATTGGTAATCCCATACATTTATAAAAAGAGGAAACCAGTTGCTCGATGAATGTAGGAGTTAGGACAGAGGTTGGAAATCAGTCTGAATCCAACCTCTGTCTTATTGTCTTGTGTCTTGCCCTACAGCTACCCAAACACATTATCTAAATAAAATGAGAAAAAAAAAAGCAATATAATACTGTTTAACAACTGTACAATTTGTCTAAAGGCTTTTTTAATACCACAAAAAAAAAACCAAAACCTTTTTGGCAAAAATAGAGGACGAGCTCTGGTTTACTTACGCTCTTGCTGGGCGTGAGCAAGTTGATTACGAAGCCTTGAAACCTCTCCCCGTAGAGTTTGAATGTGTTGACTGAGATTGCTAGCCGTATCACCATTACTCATATCTCTGGGCGAGGCAGGATCACTTACAGGCTGGTCTAACTTGATCTGAAGCATTCTGCAACAATAATGCATTGTGGATTTTATAACTAATGCGTAACAAATTGTCAACAACAATAACAGTAAAAAGAAGTATTTAAAAACCACATTAAGTGATGCGTTTACATTAGAGTTATTGGATTAATCATTTTGAATATTAAAAAGGAGCTGTTAAAGCTCCCTAATAAACAGATAAAAAAATAGATAATTTGGTTGATGGTTAATGAATAGTGTCACCTATACAAAATAGCATCACTACTACCAAGGTAACTGCCTATCATAGGCAGCCTAGGCTCGACAAGATTGAGAGTTAAATCAAGGGAGATAATTTCTCATCGAAACCAATAATAATATTTTTTAAGAAATATACAATGATAAAACATTACAAGTCTTGTGTAGAAAGTATTTCCGCACTAGACGTGGTTTCATGGTTTAAGTCTACATACAGTAGAACCTTGGTAAGAAGTGTCTCAAGGGGATTAGGGAAACCGTCTTGTTATTGAGGTGCTCTTTTGTCGTGTTATCAAGGTTATTTTGGCTCAGAGGTTAATGGGCGGGGTTTTCAAGTCTAGACTTGTTCTAGGTCGACCCATTCCTGTATAGAGTCGGGTTGTATAGAGTGACTTCTCAAAACGAAATGTTATAGAGGTTCTGAGTTACGTTGTGAATTGGAAAAATCCGTGTTATTGAGGTTGTTTGGACAATAATAGTCACGTTATAGAGGTTAATTTAATATTATGTTTTAAATGTTTTAAGACAATCTCAAGGGGATTTGACAATTGCACTTGTAATTGAGGGTCATAAAAGTGTGGTTCTACTGTATTTCCATATCTTCTAATCAAAATTTGAAAGCTGAAATGCTTATAGGCAACATTGACTTCTGAACTCCCTAAAAGAATATGCATTATTAATATATATATTTTTTTATTTATTTAGTCAGTTTTTTTTTTTGTCACTTCAGACAGATTTTTTCTGCAATTCTTTTTAAACACTGTTTAATTATATAATTATAATTTTTTTCTGTCCTTGAAACACAGATGAATAATGCGTAGCTTCGTATTCTAATGTAACTGATAATGTAATATCTAAACAGATGTTAGAGAAATTGATTGTCTAAATAAAAAAAAAATTAAATAAAATCTCTTTAATAATAATATGCTATTATAAGAGTTTTATTTACAAACAACGATTTATTGAATAAGCTCCGATAAAATGATCTACTATTGATTTAGAACTTTAGAATTTAACAATGGCAAAGGATTTACAATGACAATAACAAACATTATAGTATAAGTCATATTCTACAGACAATAGATCTTAAAATAAAAGTTTAAGATAAAACCATACAAATTAACTTCTTAGTAAGTTATCAATTGTAATCACTTACTCACACTCATCCTTCAAAGAGCTTATTTAGAACAAAGATTAGAATAGAATTCCAGCAAATAGATTTTTCATTAAAACATTTATTTGCCTTTCTTCAATAAAATGTTCAATGGTAAACAATTGAATCTTTATTTAAGCCAGTAGTGTTAAACATCCACTTCGGAAATAATTCCTACAAAAGGTTCTTTTTTGTTTTAATGGCCCAATATGACTATCCTACATTTTCCCCAGCGGCAACTGAGAAACAACAGCAGGAACTGCGGGAAAGGAGGGAGGAAACCGTCTTGTTATTGAGGTGCTCTTTTGTCGTGTTATCAAGGTCATCATTATGAAATAAATGAGAATGAAGAATAAAACACAACAGTAATAACTATTAAGAGGTAGTCTAGGGTAAAGAGGCTAAAATGTTTTCGTAGAGTCAAATTCAGCATTTTTGAGATATTATAATCAAAATGTCCAAGAAATGAATATTTAATAACCTGGTGTACCCTCGTCANCAAACTAATTGGGACCAGGGTCGGTTCGGATTTCTGAATCGTTCGGATTATCGGGAGGTCTGGTTTTACTGTCCATTAAAATAATTAAATTGTTGCTGGTATAGTTTATAGGTATATTCTTATGTTCTGGCAAGAGAAATACCTAGTATTTCTGTTAAAAGAAAGAGATATAGAATAATTATGATTAAGTTAGAATGTTGACAAACCTTTTTCGGTATTCGGTTTCAAAGAAATGTAGGGCGGCAAGTATAAAGGTAGAGTATTTCTAGAAATGCATTAAATACGACAGAGAATAGGAGATGATTTTAATGTTTTTAAGACATGTAGTTGCGATTAAACGCGATTCCAGGAAATTTCACCAAGCCGTAAGTGTGTAATGTCTCAACTAAAACAACCGTTCTCTGAAAAATTATATCCTCATTTAAAACCATTATCAGCTCACAATACTGCAGTCAGTTTAAACATCTTCTGAACAGTTCACATCTTTTAATTTTTGTTAGAAGAGTTTTTTTAATAAATTCTATTCCTTGAATAAATTAAACATTTTTTTCACCACTACATACCTGGAACTGCAGGAAACACTTCGATGTAATATATAATGTTATTAACATCATTAACAATCATTATTCGAATTAAGATGTCACAGAAATACACTCTTTTTAAATTAAAGCATATATACTAACCCCTACCCTTTTTTTTTTTTTTTTTTTTTTCTTTTTTTTAACCCCAAAAGTTGTTCGGAATATCGGGGTTTTCGGATTTGCGGGGTTCGGATTTCTGGGGTTCTACTGTATCTCCTAAATTAAAAAAATATTTAAAAAGGGCTTCAATTATAAGTTGTAGAGCATTTAATTCTGCGTCGAATACACCAAGAGCGTATTCCTTGGACCTGGTACTAAACTACTGTAGGCCAAAGTTGTACCAATTTTCCACATATTTTAGTTTCTTTTTTAAAAAATTGTCTTTAAGAGACAATTAAGTGTATTGGTGATAAATAATTAAACTAAAAATTGAGGGGAAAAGACTGAATGGTAATTTACCTTTTCTCGGCTTCTAATTTGTCCATACGTTTCCAAAGTCTGTTGACCAAAGCTTCTTGCTCTTGTTCCAATGTGTTCTCAAGCTCCACCTGAACAAAACATAATACATAATTACAAAAAAAAAAGTTACAAAAATAACAATTTCTCTCTCATTTTTTAAACCTTGACTAAATTTTAATTAATTAAAAAAAAATATCTCCAAAAGATTTCTATTAAAGAACCTATTTTTTAATTTTTTTTATTTATTTTTTCAGATTCCAAGTCAATCAGACAATTTCTAGTAAATATTAGTTTCCTGATAATCTTCTTGACCAGATATTAATTTAGAAAAAACCTGACAAAACTATTATACTTGCAACATAATAAGGACTTCAGTACTAGATTAAATAGACTTAAAAGTGGATCATGGTTATGGCACATGCCTTAAGTATCTGAAAGTTGTAGGGAAGAAAAAAAAAAGATATCAATGTAATGGATGTGGTATGTGGTATTAGGCAATGATACAGTATAAACGTGGAATTGCCTAGACCCAGGACTCGATTTGAGGTGGAACGCGGCGGAACGGCGTTCCGGGACCTCTCTCTGATAAATAAAAAAAATTATCGGCACTAAGATTGTGGGTTTATGTCTAAAACTGCTTAAAATGCTGTTTTTGAAGGTTTATTTTTGAAAATTTTCCCGGGGGAGGACCCCCCTTCTAGGGGGGGGAGAGGGTTGGTTGCAGTTCTGGCACCTCAATTTCTAGAAATCGAGCACTGCCTAGACCTATCAATATTATATAATTACCAAATAATATTACCTGTCAAACATCAAAAAGTGTACAAAGTACTATACTATTTCATTCAAGAAAACAAAAATTGTTTGGTTTACACAACAAAAACATATGAATATATAGTTGCAAGACCTATGTCAAAAAATGTAATTACATATGACCATAATCTTCCTTAAGAACATTCTTATTCCATCCATGTTTCATTCCTATTGCTTTATAGAGGCTTTCTGAACGATCTGCAACATATATTTCTATAGTTGCAACCATCTTCTTCATTAGAAGAAATATTCTGGCCATCAAGGAAGAGTTTTAGTACAGTTTGGGATGAAGTGGAAGTCAAGGAGAGCAAATGAGTGAATATTTTAGCAATTTCCTTTTCTTGTTCTTCTTAAGCATCAATACTATAACATTTCCAGCACTCTTCGGTGCCAAACTATCAGCTTCTATCCATCGTTTTGATGGTATTTTTAATTCTGTGTATAATGATGTATCCACGTCTCATCTATATTGATAAACCAATGTACATTATCAGTTTTATTTTTGATAAAATATTTGTATGAATTGATAAGATTATAGCTCAAACAAGGATGCACCTACTTTGAGCAAGCATGACACCACATCATTGAGAAGAGCTTTTTTAAATGCTATTCTTTACGCAAAATATACCTTACCTGTTCATGTAATAGTTATATAAGAGTATAGTTAAAATATAATCACTGTAGAGAATTTATCATCTTATGGGAAGCAATTTTTAAATGAAAAGGAAACACTTCCCTACTAATTGGGACTAGTCTATAGCGTAAGGAATTCTTTGGTGTAGCTATTGGTAGAGTATTGGAAATCCAAAGATCTGTGGTTCAAGTCCCGGTGGTTCAACTTCTTTACTCTAAGAATTCAAATGTGCTTTGGCTTCCGTGCAAAATTACGATAAAAAAACTATTCAGTACTCTTAATTATAACAATATAATTTTAATTATACTTCTAATTGTTTACCTTTTCACGCCGGAGTTGCTCTAGGTTGCTCTGCTTGGCTAGGGTCTCAGCTTCAAGCTTCTCTATTTTTCTCATCAATTTATTTACAAGACATTCTTGCTCCTGCTCCAGAGTCTGCTCCAATTTGCATTTTTCTTGCCGCAACTAAAATAAAAAAAATAGATAAGTAGATTGTTCCTTTAACAGAGACAGCGTGGCCATCACTTGATCATGAGTGGAACGAGATGGGGTTCGATTCCTTGCCGTAACGTTCTGATTTATATGGCTCACTATTGATCACATCATACTCACTTCGGCAGTACAATGTACAAATGTATGATGTGAGAAGAGCCTGGAATTCTCTACCGCGACCTAAAAGCCTAAAAGATGGCATGATTGCAAGGTTCGAACAAGTGGTTCGTCCTACCCGTTCTAGTAAGAAGTACTAGGCTACTACTACTACTTGTTCCTTTAACCCTTTAACCACGGCAGGACGCAGCATGTATATTGTCTCTTTAGAGAAATAGCAAAGAGCTAATACAAATTGTTACCATGTTTAGGACAAAATAACATTTGGCTGGGGCTGGGGGGTGTATGGTAGCAACAAACAATTCCAGAGTCCACAACAAAAAAGTAATTGTGAACAACTGCGTCTAACCCAACCCAAACTTTTATTTCTAAAAGTTAAAATTTTGGAAATACTTCTCAGGTTTCAACCTTATATAATATAAGTTGATTAAAACATCCATGAAAGAAGGATACATGTAACTTGCACAACAAATGTGTTAAACATTGACACCTCTAACAATTATTTGAATTATAAGAAAATATGTATTTTTTTACAGATTGTGCAGATATTGGAACTCATTAAGAATCCTTTCTTAAAAAATATAGATAAACCAAACGTTGAATTATTTATTATTTGTATTTCTATATACCTATTGTTGTCAGATAAGGTTTTAAAATGAAGTTCTGGGTGTTCAGGTGGATGTCTGCGTCTCGTAAAGTGTAGATACCAACATTTTAAACCCAGTCTTAAAGTACATGTTGTTAAGGAAGTAACAACATAAACTCAGCTGAACTCTTATTAAATGTGAATTTATTTTCAAAAATACTTATAAAAGAATAAAAGTTGATAATTATTTACTTGTGTTAGTTTCCTGGACAAATCGTTGGTTAAGCATTCTTCTTCTTGTTCATAATGATGGGCAAGTGTTTCCTTTTCTTTCTTCAGCGCCTGGATCTTTTTAAGCAAAGTATTGCTAATATATTCCTCCTCTTGCTCAGCTTTAGCTTGCTGAAAAATAAAAAAAATAAATTAATAAATAAATAAATAAAATAAAATAACTATTGCTATTTTATCAATTTTTTTCTACAAAATTAGCAGATATTTGTCATTTAACCACAGTTATAAAATATTAATTGAGTATAGTGGGATTATTATTTTTGAATGAAAAATAATAATTTCACCTTATCTCTATCATCCTCAACTTTTATCAGTACAATTAGTTTGTAGGATAATGACATTTTTTTTCATATGTATTTAGTATCACATCAGACTGGTGCATTAGTAAACTGAGACTTCTATGCACTTAATTTGGACTACCAACCCCTCTAGTATATTTGTTTAATGTTTAATAGAAATATCACCTCAATGTACCATCAACATCTTTAAGTTGAAAGCAAAAGGTTTAAGAGAAATGCCAATTAAAAGAGGAGGAAAGAGTACAAAAATGAATAATTACAAGAATCCTAAATGTTCGATGGAGTTATGGAAAAGTCGTAAAAAAATTAGTTCAATTACACTATGAAGTAAAGTTGTTCACTTATTTATACTTAATTTAACAACTAAATTTGTAGTTTATAATTTAGTGATAAAAAAAATGCAATTTAAGTGTTAATTTTATCTAAATAATTCTTATAAGTTAAGAATTATCAGTATCCCATTGCCAATTGAAGTAGGAAACATAAAATAATATTATAAGTGGGTTTTAGACAAGTATTACTCAAGAGTAAAGTACACTGTCTCTGCAAATACTAAACATTTCTTATCGATCACTTTATTTTTTAACTTTAAATTCTCCATGGAAGAGAAATTTGACTACTCTACTAAGTGACAAAATAATGCCTAACAAACCTAACCTAAATACAAACAATTTAGCCATGCAACACTCGAAATGCCACTCACATGTTATACCAGTTAAAAGTAAAAGGTCTTCTATGACAAACTACTGAATTTTCCTAGTATGTTAAGATGTTTCTTTTAAGAATTCTTTTAATAATTTGTCTGAGATATCACCTTACATTTTTTTTATTTTGAAATGATATATACAAAAGTGCGATCTTCCTTTGTCCCAAAGTACATTAGATTAAAGATTCATGTGTCTTAATAATTGTTGACTTAGTTACCCATCCTACTTTTCAGCATTTTATGGATATATAGATGGGTAAGAAAGTAAAAGAGGTACCCCCATATGCCATGCCTCATTTAGTTGTTTACCCAACACTTTCCTTCTTTTCTGGTGGGTAACAAAGGAAAAGAGTACCTAAATTATTAATATTTTGTCTAGATTCTAGTACATGCTTGACGGCAAATTTTAATAATCAAATCTCTTGGGTATTTGATTGGAAAATATATTTAATCTGAGTGTTTAAATATAAAGTTACTAGCAAAGTTACTGCTGTCCGTCTTCATTCAACACAATGCTCCACAAAAAGAAGTTCTGAACACAAAGGTAATTTAAGGAAATATAATTATTTTTAAAAAATAATGTTTTAATACACTGTTAGCATGATTTGAGAGTTAATCATCCAATGTTGGATATGTGAGACGTCAAAAACCTTAAATTCTTAAAAGTTATTTATATTCAAGATAAAAATACCAACTTCATTAAAATAAAAAATCATTGGAGTTTAGCAGAATTATAAAATATAGCTATATTATAATATAATAAAACATTTGATATAAACCAAAAATACATTTTAATAATAATTGTTATTTTAGTTTTTGGAAATAGACTATTCCAGAAGTATAGATGATGCAAAACAGAGGTTGACCTTTACTCCACGAACAGTGAATAATTATGTAAATTTTCTTTCTTGTAGCAAAAGTTGATCATTTGTCTACCTTCTTTCCTTACTTTTTGCTTGTTGCAAGTATTCTAAAATAATTATTGAAATGTATTAACACAAAATATCAACAATGGGTTATTGTTGACTTATGAGGCAATCATTTTTAATTAGATAACATCGGTCTACATTCTACCATTCAATTACAAAAAGTTTATAAGTAAAAAAAAATGAAGGAATAACAATTTCATATCAACATTTTCAAGAATTTTACAAAATAAGACTCTAGAAGACCACAATAGCATAATTGGACATAGAAGTAAACAGCTTATAATTAAGGTATACAGCATATATGTTATATCATATGCTGTTACACTATTCTTAAAATTAGTATTGCTTTTTGACAGTGCGGGAAAATAGAGAAGGAGCCAATGAGAGCGTTGGATTTTGAATTTTAGAAGGTCGGGCCAACTAGGCAAATAAAAATGTCTCTAGTGGAGGGACGCCGACCTAAGGGTAACCGTTCCAAGAGACTTTATAACCTCCACTTTTTATGTTATTTAATTATAATTCTAATACACTAAATATTATACTGGTTTTTGAATTTTGTTTGTAACTACCCGTCATTTCAATTTGTTAAGTTTTTCTGACAAAGTAAGACTTTAGACAGAAAATTAATCAACTCAGTAATCGTTATCGTTTTCCACGTTATATAACAATAATAGAGTTTATTGTTTATTTACCGAAAAATAATAACTACTTCTTTCACACTGTACTCAAATATTGATAGATTAAAAAGTAAACTTCAACTGAATTAACAAAGGTTCTTAAACTTTCTTTCATTACAATTCAACATCTGTCAGGTAAATTAATTCTTCGTCTAAGTAGTTTTAAGCCTACACTTTTCATAACTTTTCATTATCGACATTAAATTTCTTGATTCTATAAAGGAAATTAACTCTTTCATTAAATTTCAAAACATATTCGTAAATAAGAAGTGAAAATCCAAGTGGCAAAATCAGGAAAAAGATCGCGATTTGTTGAACTAGTAAAATAACCTTATTTTGTTGACCAACAAATTATGCATTTCCCTCTCTCCCACAGGCCTGGTGGCCTGTGGGATTTTATTTCTTCCCTCACATAGGTTGGCCAATCTGAGTGTGAAAAAACAATACTAATTTTAAGAATAGTGTAGATACATCTAGACTTTCATATGGTAACTGTTATCTATAGAACAATGATTTACCATAACTGCAAAGCTCACTTGGGACATTATTAGTCCCACTGCACCTTCTATTACATTGTGATTTTATTATTAACTTGAGCATTCTTGTCAATCATTTGATGCGTTGCTGTAAAATTCTTGATTAATAACTTCAGTCGTGAATTAAAAGTTAGCTGGTTAAGCCTAGCAAACACATAGCGGTAAACCTGACAGGCATACCTGTGCAAGTGAACTGGAGTGTGTGTACTGTCAAAACTGTGCAGTTATGTCATAACTTGATAGCGATAGTACACATCTACTGGTTTATCTGTCAGGCATACCGCAATGTGCATGCTAGGTAGGCGGACTCATTTGTGGAATTATATTTATTAGTATGGTTTTATGAGTGTGTTATTGTTGTATGAAGTGTAGACATCTAGAGCTAGGATGTTCCTCATGTGACTCTAAGCTAGGGCATAGTCTGATAGATTAATGGTCGGAGAAAACACTAGAAAGAAATTCTAGCCTTTGCTATCTTAAGATCTACACTGCTTTCCTAGAATATTCTACACAGGCTTCCCTGTTACAGAATCAATACTAATTATCAATCTTTACTTTCAAGTTGGTAATCGATCCTGGCTAGCAGGAACCATTTGAGTTTAAATTTGTGGTTTTATGTAATCCATTGGCATTAGCTAGGTGGAGCTTGAGTATGAACTGAAAATATTTACCTACCTTTGACCAACATTTAATTATAAAAAAACAAACATAATATTCAATAATAGGTGTCTAGAAATTAAAATTAATGGAATCAAGCAAAGAATAAACAATGATATTTTGGAGATAAAGTTGCAAATAAAAGTTGAGGGTTTTAGAAAATAAATATATAAACAGAGCTTCCTCTCAGAAAGCCTAATCATCATTAGAGGTCTAAATAAATGATTACAAAACAAAGATAAGGTACAATATTGTTACATACACTTTAGTATACTTGAAATAAATACAGAAGAAATAGTAACATTTACCAAAATGTATTGACGGTGTAACTTTCTTTTTGAGGCAGGGACTGGATTTAAGAGTGTGGGGCCCCTGGCCCCTCTAGGCTGAAAATGTGGTATTTGCCCCCCTGCCTATCACTAAGACCAAATATTGGAGGGACGATCTTGCTGGGATTGGGAATACCACCCACATTTTAAGAAATCAAGACTTTTTTCTTATAACCGAAGGTTAAATCTTAAAAAATTATTTTCAAGCTTCATTATAAATTAAATATTTAGAGCTTAAAATAAAAAAGCTATTAGGGTTATATTAATAAAGATTCGTTATTGATTAAATACATTTGAAATTTTAATCATCGAATGAAATTTAAAACGAAATGAGACCTAAATGAGTCATACCAATAGTCAGAGTTATTACACTTAGGGGTCTTTCACACCGAAGTCGCATGTGCAACGTGCATCCTGGATGCAAGTGGCACATGCGACCCGAGAACCAGCCGACTGGTGTTTTATTAGCGTGCGTCCTTATTTGGCGGGTCTACATATGCACTCCACCATCGAAAATTCGTATTCAATTCACACATCGTCTGAAGAGTCGGATGATTGATAATTTATCATTTAAACCCAAATGGACTGAAAAAACTGGGGAGTTCAAATAAAAGATATAAGAAGATGCAAGTAGCACGTGCCACTTCGGTGTGAACGCTCGTGTCATAAGGATGCAAGACGCACATGCCACTTGCGACCAGGACGCATCGTGAATTTTTGGTGTGAAAGACCCCTTAGAATTAACTTTCCACTATGCTGAGATAATATTTTGGAAATTTTCTTAGATTAAGCTCTGGTTTGTCGTTATAAAGCAGTCGTGATGTGCACAAGAAAGAACTTGTAAAACTATTTCACCCATAAATCCAATCCTGCCTTGAGTGAAAGCTCAACAAAGAAACAGGTAAATTAAATAATATTTCTTAAATCAACAGTAGATAACCACCTCACTTAGGTTTACATATTTAAAAAAAAAACTTTATTCATTAGGTATTACCTCAACCTTTGATAATGCTTGGAAGAGATATATGTTTAGAAGTAATTTAAATAAAGAGGAAATTTTATGGGAAAGGGAGGTTACAAATAACAGGTTATACATTGAACACTTTTATTTCTTTGTCTCATGAAAGTAGTGATAAAAAGGTTTGTTTGTATAATCAACAAAAAGAACAAAACTATACATAAAACTCTCCAATGTAAATTATCAAGATCTCATAAACTGAATAAGTTTAAAGATAAGCCAAACTGTGAAATGAAATAGTTCATCAGAATCAGGTTTCTTTTATCAATCTCAAGAAGGATTTGATATGGATTTCTATTCTTATTGAAGTTAAAGAACTTGAAAAATTATACACAGCCCTTAATGTCAGAACACAACTTATTACAGCTTTCTGCCTAAAAATATTAGAAATTAAACATCATTCAAACTTAAAAGACCACACAGACGCCTCAATAACTAGGAGCTAATACAGCATTGAAATGAATAAAAGTTCAACAAGGGACAAAACTGAAGTGTATTCATTTTTGGTAGGTAAGTATATCGCTACTACTGCAAGAATAAAGAGTTGTAAATAAGCTTTTGCCTTCATAATAGAGGATTGCAATTGTTTATAATATTTTGGGCCATTATTAGGAGATAAATAAGCATCTTAGGAGAAGTATAATTTGTAAATGTAAATTTTTCCAGCGCCTGCGTCTTAGATAAACATTTCAATATGTAACAGCAACAATGAAACCAACTCGTAAACGAATACATTTTACTATGAACTCCGTTAATATTGCATAGTTTAGAGAATCGGTTATTCGATAAAACACTTAATAAATGTACAAGTGGACATTCTGTTACTTATTTGTGCTTGTTTATGGACGATGAATCAAGATGGCCGGCCATCAGCTGTCAAATGAAATGTCGGTAAACGAGACCTCTACATTACCAAATGTAGAGGACTAAATTATACATAAATATGCAATCGTGAAGACCGAATAGGCATTCGTTAACAAGCAATCAATACAACAGATGCAATCCTCACTTTAAAATATAATTATACAAGTTCTAATTCATTTCAAGCTACGCCCATACGACGGCTAACACCTGGAAGATTAAAA
>KZ652128.1:0-12684 GCA_001010745.2 Gerris buenoi
ATATATAGAGGTATTTATAATATTTAAATATAATGTTTTAAAAACGGTAGTTGAAAGAAATGTGATTAGGTCAGCATTATAGGCGACTGTGCAGTGGCCTCGAGGAGGGGGGGTATGACGTAGGGGGTCAGGAGTGGGGTTGGTTTAAAGTGGCCCCATACCTATTTACAATGTTAAGTTAAAATTAACAGTCTCCCTCTTTCAAGTCAACAATGTTTCAACAAATGATACAGATTCGTCGGCCATATTGCTCCCCGTTCGCCGCAAATTCTGTGGTTAATATAACTGCTAATCTGTCCACGGCGGACTGAATAAGTCCTCGTAGCAGGCTGCCCTCAATTTGAACACGATGACCGTCAAATATTATAGGCCATTTTTTTATTATAGACTATTTTTGAACCTCTTTTCACTTAGGTTATTAGGAGTTTAATTTCTATTATTATTATTGTTGTTTCAGCTCATAGATAATAATAACAAATTGATTAAGGTTATTGGGCGCAACTCCATGATAAACTTCCTGGAATCTCTTAGTGGTAAGTTGAACCCTCCTATAAGTTCATTTTTGTACTCTCTTGTTACTACTTTGTTTCTTCACAGTAATCCCTTGATATCCTCGGCAGTGTTCTTGGGATGGGGTATCGTGGATAACTTAATGGTCAAAGTTTTGCCATTTCTCGGATCACTTGCCATGTCGGATCCTTGACCCACAAGTTGAAGACCTTTCCCATTCTCTCCAAGCCCCAAGCTAAGATTGATGACCAATTCCACCAACTCTATGACCGAGCCCCCGTCCAAAGCCAACGGCCACGCCTAAAGTCCCACGGTCACGCTGGCTCCTGTCAATGGATTTAAATAGGCCAATAAAAACAAACTTGATCGTGCATTCCTAATAAACCCTCACTTAGGTTGACTGATATACTTATTGGAATCGTCTCCCTTGTGGGGGGTAGAAGGTTACAAAGGCGTCTCCATACTGATGTCTTATTTAAACTTATTTTCTGGGTGCCGTTCCAGGATATGTCTCTTTCTTGGAAATTTACCTGGAAGTTGTCCGGCCAAGATGGCCTCCGCCACCCTCTATGTCGTTTCCCCTGACCAAGACTTTTGACCTTAAGGCTCGTTTGGGATATATTTCTGCACTCATAAGATTAATGTTTCCAAATCACTTCAGCGGACAGTCTTTAACCGCTTCGTCTCAACTGCTTACACCGTCTTTAACCGCTCTAGGGTGGCAATGTATTTTTTTAATGACTACAGTCTTTTGTTTCCTAAATGGTGGTAGTTAGGGAAGATTTGGTAATGATNAGAATAACAAGAGAGAAAGAAACTATTGTAATACGCGGGAAAATGTTCTGATTAGAATTAAAATAAAATATGTTTAAACTATAAGAAAGGAAAAAAATAACAAGAGAGAAAGTGTTGGGAATATGTACAGATATACATTAAAAGCGGTAAATTTTCGAATTCAAATACCGGTTATATGTAAGCAGCGCGGTAAAAGTATTTAATTCATATACGAAAAACAGATGATTGTATTAGAAAGAAGTAGACAAAGTAAAAATATTTCTGTGCATTAAAATGCGAAAGAAAATAAAAAAGGTTGGTCGCGATTAAATAATGTGTTAGAATGAGAAAGAAAGTATACATATGTATATATAGAGGTATTTATAATATTTAAATATAATGTTTTAAAAACGGTAGTTGAAAGAAATGTGATTAGGTCAGCATTATAGGCGACTGTGCAGTGGCCTCGAGGAGGGGGGGTATGACGTAGGGGGTCAGGAGTGGGGTTGGTTTAAAGTGGCCCCATACCTATTTACAATGTTAAGTTAAAATTAACAGTCTCCCTCTTTCAAGTCAACAATGTTTCAACAAATGATACAGATTCGTCGGCCATATTGCTCCCCGTTCGCCGCAAATTCTGTGGTTAATATAACTGCTAATCTGTCCACGGCGGACTGAATAAGTCCTCGTAGCAGGCTGCCCTCAATTTGAACACGATTACCGTCAAATATTATAGGCCATTTTTTTATTATAGACTATTTTTGAACCTCTTTTCACTTAGGTTATTAGGAGTTTAATTTCTATTATTATTATTGTTGTTTCAGCTCATAGATAATAATAACAAATTGATTAAGGTTATTGGGCGCAACTCCATGATAAACTTCCTGGAATCTCTTAGTGGTAAGTTGAACCCTCCTATAAGTTCATTTTTGTACTCTCTTGTTACTACTTTGTTTCTTCACAGTAATCCCTTGATATCCTCGGCAGTGTTCTTGGGATGGGGTATCGTGGATAACTTAATGGTCAAAGTTTTGCCATTTCTCGGATCACTTGCCATGTCGGATCCTTGACCCACAAGTTGAAGACCTTTCCCATTCTCTCCAAGCCCCAAGCTAAGATTGATGACCAATTCCACCAACTCTATGACCGAGCCCCCGTCCAAAGCCAACGGCCACGCCTAAAGTCCCACGGTCACGCTGGCTCCTGTCAATGGATTTAAATAGGCCAATAAAAACAAACTTGATCGTGCATTCCTAATAAACCCTCACTTAGGTTGACTGATATACTTATTGGAATCGTCTCCCTTGTGGGGGGTAGAAGGTTACAAAGGCGTCTCCATACTGATGTCTTATTTAAACTTATTTTCTGGGTGCCGTTCCAGGATATGTCTCTTTCTTGGAAATTTACCTGGAAGTTGTCCGGCCAAGATGGCCTCCGCCACCCTCTATGTCGTTTCCCCTGACCAAGACTTTTGACCTTAAGGCTCGTTTGGGATATATTTCTGCACTCATAAGATTAATGTTTCCAAATCACTTCAGCGGACAGTCTTTAACCGCTTCGTCTCAACTGCTTACACCGTCTTTAACCGCTCTAGGGTGGCAATGTATTTTTTTAATGACTACAGTCTTTTGTTTCCTAAATGGTGGTAGTTAGGGAAGATTTGGTAATGATTGTTTTACTTTTGTTATGATGTGAGGTGTTCCGAACCTGTTCAACGTGGTGACATACACGAGCTGCCATCTTGTTAAGATTCGCTGGGAATTACTGTACGGCATGCTTTCCTTCCACATGAGAGGGGATCTCGTCCAACTCCTCCAGGGGAAAGCCAAAGAAATACTCGACACAAAGGTAATTTAATAATTGAAAAGAAATATTGTTATAGACGTGTATATCGCTATGTCTTAACTATTCTTGATATGATACTCTGCGTTACCTAATAATGATGATAATGTAACGTATTAAAATATAGCATCATTCAAGAGGATGATGCGTGTATTAATATAGCGTATTAATATTGCTATTGTAATAGACGAGTAAATTGTAGAAAGTTAAGTAATCGATCTGCTGTTTGGATAGTTGGGATACGCAGCTCTGAGGCAAGCGTCTGAGGAACACATAAAAGTCATCACTGAAACTGATAAGATTGATAACATGGTTTATTTATTAACCAGTGACATCGAATCAAAAATAGAATACTTGGAACCGTTTGCTGCAGCCGGCTACTTTCAGATTGTCAGGTAAGCTTAAATTAAATAAAATTCTCTAAACGAAATTGACATCTGAACTGTGAAGCTTCGATCGATGGCATCGATAGGTTAGAAAATTACAGTTACTTTAGTTTATTATTCCGTGGAGGAACTTGGGATGATACACCTGAAGAGTGGACAACTAGGAGGGTGTTCCATCCTTGCGCTGCATTCCCTCCTTGGTTACACTAACAGCCCTGCAATTTTTCTAATGAATTGTAACAAAACTTACCTCCTATATTACAGATATGTAATGATAGTGTGGTCTAAAGTCTAAGGCACTTGATTCAAGCTCAGCAGGTTCGAGACCCACCTAATAAGGAGTTTTTTTTACACGTAGACATGGGAATTAGTTACTCTTTTCCCTTGATCGTCTGTTCCAAACTTTAAAAAGATGGCTCTCCTACTCCAACCTTAGCAATGCTTGTACAAAAGGGAAGTTGACTATCTTTCTATGCATTATTTCTGAGTGCAGCCCAAGCCAAGACTAGAGTGCGATATAATCAATAAGGTCGTCCAAGAAGTAACCGGAATGATCGGAGAGCTTTGACCGAGTCCAGAATACGGTTAGTATCGCGGAGTTTCATCCTAGTTTCAAAAGTTTAAAAGTGTTTTGTCTCATGTTGTGTAATTTTTTTTGTTAATCATTTAAATTACCCTTAAGACCTGGAACAGACTGCATGGCAGAGTTTGAAATTGAGATGATTTTGGTGGGTAATTTTGAGAACAAAGCGGCATTTGTCGATTAACTAGGTTGACAACCTTGTTAACCTGTGACCTGTTGTGTGTGTTATTTTCGACGAGCAAAGCGAGTAGGAGACAGAGCCCCCTAGTTATTTATTAAAATAAATTCAGTGTTATTAATTTAATTTAATTAGGGTACTTTCTTTCCGCCATGATCGTTACTTTCCGCCTGGATTTTGGCTTTCCACCCTCCTTTTTACAACTAGGCTGTAATGGGATCCTCCCTATAAACTAGGGTGGAATGTTTTCTCCCTTCTGGAGGAAAATTATATTTATTGTTGATTGTTCAATATTTTTGTTTGTGTTAAGGCATATAATGATGAGAGTAACGTTCACTCCGTACGGGAAATTCGTGTTCTACTGGGAGATTGTGAGGATAATATGCGCGTTCCTCTCTGCCATATACATCCCTACTCTCAGACTATTTGTAATGTTCGACGACAGGTTTCTTATACCTGCCTTACTTCTTGACATCATGGCCATCGCCGACTTGTAAGTCTCTTATACTTTCCTCTGAATTTAATTATTCATACACAATATTGTTCAAAATCTATGTAGTTCTTCCTTTGATGTACTAATCAATAGAAAACAGCTTTATCATTATTAATAGTTTAATTTTTTGTTTAATTTATTTATAAAACTTTTCTTCGTTCTGATATAAGTTTCGGCCGAGATAAAGCCAAACGGAACAACAAGAATAGCCAGTGATGAAATAACAAGATGCGACAGACGAACTACCAAAAGCGTGCAGGTTCCTAAGATGACCTTAAACCCCTAATAAAACACAAAACAGCCAAACATTGCTGGTGAAGCAAACATCATACAAAATTTACTGCTAGGATTGTTTAAAAGAGACAGACTGATCTTGGAGATTAGAACTGAGTGCTCACTGCATTCTACTGTAATTTTTCTGGAAAGAATATGCTTCGCTTATAACCCACCAGGGCATTGCTGTACCTCAAAGACAGGGCATTGGGTTTATTTAAATACAGAGACAGTGTTTCGACGCCTCCAGTGCCTTGTAAACTGGATCTAGTTCGGTGTCAAAAAGACGTCTTTTTAGATTCTTTTTAGGGTTTCGTTGGTAAAACCAAAAAAAAGAAACCCTTATAGTATCGTTCCTGTGTCCGTCTGTCACTCTGTACGGTTCCAATAACTTTTGAACCAAAAGAGATAAAAGCATGAAACTTACCAGTATTAAAGATCGTTTTGACACGCACACAGGAAAAATATAGAGAACTCAAAATAATCAGCTGTTCAAATTCAAAATGGCGGATAATTCACATCGCGAGAAAAAAATATTTTTTTTAAATTTTGAGTGGGGTATCAAATGAAAGGTATTGAAGAGTAGATTACAAATATATATACCACTTGGGGGAAGTGTTTAATTTTCGGCGCCATTTTGTCAAAAAACATCGAAATTTTTCGTGTCCCCCCCCCCCAAAAATCGTACTTCCGCTGTTACTAAAAATATAGAAAAATATGCAAAATGTGCGGTCTGCTGGGCCATAGAAAAAATAAGATTAGCAATTCGATCTGATGTACTGGAAATCCAAGATGGCGGATAATTCAGGTAACTCGAAAAAAAATATTTTTTTAAAATTTTGAGTGGGGTATCAAATGAAAGGTATTGAAGAGTAGATTACAAATATATATACCACTTGGGGTAAGTGTTTAATTTTCGGCGCCATTTTGTCAAAAAACATCGAAATTTTTCGTGTCCCCCCCCCCCAAAAATCGTACTTCCGCTGTTACTAAAAATATAGAAAAATATGCAAAATGTGTGGTCTGCTGGGCCATAGACAAAATAAGATTAGCAGTTCGATCTGATGTACTGGAAATCCAAGATGGCGGATAATTCAGGTAACTCGAAAAAAAATATTTTTTTAAAATTTTGAGTGGGGTATCAAATGAAAGGTATTGAAGAGTAGATGACAAATATATATAACACTTGAGGTTAATATTCCATTTTTCCCGCCAATTGTCAAAAAATTAATAATCCCCCCCTCTCCTCCCCTTACTAATTTTGAAGTTGGGTATCAAATGAAAGGTATTGAAGAGTAGATTACAAATATATATACCACTTAGGGTTAGTGTTACATTTTCGGCGCCATTTTGTTAAGAAACATCGAAATTTTTCGTCCCCCCCCCCTCCTTAACCTTACTAATTTTGTTTCACAAAACCAACGAAACCCTTTTTACATGAGAATTCACGCCTTACCAATTTATTTTGCTGTGGGATAAAAATCATTCTTAGGGGTGAGATCTGGACTTTGGTGAGAGTGGGGCATCACTGTAATGTTGTGGAAAAGCCCCAGAAGCTGGGACAGTGTGTTCGCAACATGTCAAGGTGGAGTTTCCAGTTAACCACTAATTCCAGACGTTTTTGAGAGATGAGCTTCCTGCGAAACTGTGTTAGTTATCAGCATTGACTATTTGTGTTCGAGTCGAGAAGCCCAGCGAGTGTATATCATTCCCAAGTTATTTTTTATTGCCTTGTTGGCTAATTTTAGAGCCTATAAAAGTAACCATAGTGCACTTGAGGAAAATGAGACAGCTGACCAGTTAGCTAAATCGGGTTCTAATGCGATCCCAGTTACACCAGAACTAGATGTTGGTGTGCCACGTGGTGGAGTGAAACATTACATAAGGACTTCAATGAAGTTAGATATCAACAGAATATGGAGCGGTGCTTCAGGTATGCGACAGTAGAAAAATATTATCCGGGAACCATCTTAGCATCTTACCAGATCACTGCTCTCGCTCGAAAATCAATCCTGTCATCTTTTGACACGTATTCTTACTGGAAACTGTGGACAAAATTGACATCTACATCTGCTTGGCCAAGCAGAAATCCCAGTGTGCTGGCTGTGCCAGGAAGAGGATGAAACCCCTTCTCAGTTTATTAGGAGCTGTCCTGCATTAAAACCTGCCTGAGGTAGGAAAATCTTTGGCTTTGCCATCCTGCCGATTGAAGAACTAAGGTTACACCCCCTAAGCAAGGTACTTACTTTCGGTGAGTCTGTCAGCTTGTTTAAAGGATAGAGTACTAGAAGATGGATTATCAAAATCCGGGTTTGCACCTTGGATTCCCATATGAGGTCTTAGTGCTTTGAACTTTATTTTAAAAATCCAAAGAAAAAAAAACAATAGTAAACAACTGTAGTCTACTGGAAGCAACGAAACACTGCCACGTGTTTAAATAGAAAGCAATAATCATGTTTTATAGACACAGCGACGCGCTTTCAGGTGGGTTTTATAGCAGGTAAATGGTTACCAGAAAACTCTGGTGTTGATCCAGTGAGCGCTCAGTACTAATCTCCAAAACTATTCTCAGTCACTATTAAAGAATCCTTGTTTAAATTAAAAGTATTTTAGTGATAACATCTTGTAAAGTTGTAGTTGATAACATCTTGGTAACGTTAAGGATTTTCTGAATCGGCGCCTTCTTTTCAGAATTAATATACTTGTGGCTGAACAATACCTTTTGGCTTGGGACCTGTCATACTTTTAAAAGTCTTTATGTGATGGATGGTTCACCAGCACGACTGTTTTGCGGTTGAGCATTTCATCCATGGTCATACTTGTGAACCCGTTTGCTTTGCCCTCGACCGGAATTTCAACTCCAATTGGTTTACCATAGTAAGCACTACTGAGCTGATCAAATTTGCTCTCTTAAATTTAGCCAATACAATAGCCCTTGTGCAATGAACAAACTTCACGACAAAAATGTAATATGTAAATTGCTAAAATCTTGTCTGCAATTCAGTTGTACAACCCTTTTGACCTTTTTGGATTATCTTGTACCCGGACGCAATTTTGATGTATTATTAAACATTTGCGGACACAACTGATTATATCTTTCTAATCGGATCTGTATAATCGTACGCAACTAGTATGCAACCAATACTGCCAAAGAAAAATGAATTCTCCTTTTTAGTGCATCGTGTACAAAAACGGTTTTATTATTTGATGATAAGTAAAGGTTTTTTTTGATGATTTATATTGAGTGTGGAATGTTTTGTCTAGTTACGTGCAGATGCATGTTTGCTATTACAACGAGGACAACATTCTTATCTCTCACCCTCTGAAGACTGCTAAGAACTATTTCTTTAACAGTTTCCTCACAGACTTCATTGCGTTCGTGCCTTTCAACTACGTCTACCCTAGACTGGACGTGCGAGGACTAAGAAACTTTTACTCGTAATTACATCTATTTAAATAAAATTAAAGTTATGTCAGTACATAAGTCAGAATCAAAGTATTTTTAGATACCTTTTCATTTCATACATTCCAAAAATCGAATCCAAATTTTTTTCGTATGTACGTCTGTAATATATATGCGTCTGTAATGTATGTGCGTCTGTCTGTGTATGCGGGCTTTTGTCTATTTTCTGTGGGTACGCTAACTGGTTGAGGTAATATCTGACCCATTGAAAAAGATATACACGATACCATACCTGTTACTTCAACCAGAAGAACCTTTCTGCGCTCCTTTTAAATGAAATATTCATCTTGAGATTTTGACAATTCAAAACTGTTTGACTCGACATTTTTTAGTAATTAATCTTATTCAGTTAAATTAAATTTTATAATAGTCTTGTTATATAGAAACGATGTTCGTAGTAAATGATTTAATTGATCATTGGTTGTGTATTGTCAGTGTTGTAGCTTCAGCGGCGGACCTCCTTCCCTTCAACAGAGTGCTCCAGATGTGGAGATACGCCGCTTTCTTCACTGAAGTCTGCAACACCACCATGAGACCACCAACCTATCTCAGGTCAGCCCAACAAATAAATTTATTTTGTCACTGAAAATTATCCATTCTTTTGACATTATGTTGACTTGTTTTGTTTTGTGAGATTTTCAGGGTCCTACATTATCTAGGATTGACAGTGGTGTTCTTGTCCACACTTAACGCACTGGCTATACTGTGTACACTACGCTTTAATTATCATGAAAACAACCCGATTGAAACTATGTACCTCAGTGGAGACATGAATTCACCGAATTGGTACAGCCGTGGATATGTGGGTAAGAAAACAAAAACACCTACTTTTATATTTTATCTTTCTAAATTACTAAAATAATACGTTTGGTGTCGCGGGATACCCGGAAAGAACCAAGTTTCTTACGCTTTTGTTTAAATTATAAAATTACACCCCCTTGTTACCTGTAGCTGCTAACCTGTTCTAAGAAGACTTCGTAGATAGAGCCCTTGCTTCTGCTGCTTTGAAACCGCCTTGCTAGTGGAGATACGTCGACGATGTTTTTCTTCTATGGAAACATGAAAGAGAGACTTTGGATGATTTCCTCCGTCATATGAATTCAATTCATAGGAAAATTCAATTTCCTATGGAAATTGAGGAGAAGGACTGCCTACCTTTTTTGGATGTGCTAGAGACGAAGAAGACCAACGGAACTTTAGAACACCCATGCACACGGATAGGTACCTGAATGCGGCCACATCACCATCCGACGCAGAAGAGAGCCGTCATCCTCTTGATGGCTTCAGGATCAGTGATAAGACCTCATGGAAAGAAGAGAAGCAGCACCTTAAGTCAGCCCTAGGAAAGAATGGATTCAAGAAGGAAGACACACTGCGAACCATCCACCGCAAAGAGAGCACCGAGAAAGGCACTTTAGTGGAAAGTCCGGAAGACCAGTGGAAGGCTTATCTCCCATACATCAAAGGAACAACCGATAAGATAAGAAGTATTCTCAGAAAGGACGGCATCACATGACTACAAGAGGCCTCTTGAAATCGACGAAAGATCAATTTCATCTTAAAACTTGCGGTGTCTACCAAATCCCTTGCATTTGCGGTAAAAACTATATCGACAAACCGGAAGATCGATCTCTACCCGCCTACAAGAACACGTAAGAGCTGTAAAAAACAACGATGTCAGATTAGCGATTGCACAACATTCCCATGAAACCGGCCTCTCTAAAGTTTGAGGACATAAGAGTACTCAATTCCGTCAACAGGTATCACAACAGGATGTTTAGAGATGCTATCGAGATCGAGAAACAACCAGAGAACTTCAACAGAGAGGATGGATTCACTCTTTCCCGGACCTGGAAAACGCTGGTTAGCACCTGAGCCAAGCAGAAAGCATGAAGCAGCGTCGCGGTCACTTCTCGACTTCAAACATCACCCGCTCCATAAAGGAACTCTGAAAAAGGTGACACCTGCCCGATTGCGTCATCCCGTCATAGGACAAACCTGACCCAAGGAACCCCCGGGGAATCCAGGTATAATCTAAACCAATTATAAATACGCCGTCCTTCACTCTAGTTTTTAGTTTGTCTTGTTGCTTCTAGTAATCATCACGATACACCACACCCCTGAAGATGCTTCCATTAGTGGAAGCGAAACCAAGGACTTCAACCCCTTCGTGACGCGGATTTCACCGGAAAACCAAGCTCTTTAATATTACCAACCATCTATATCATCCACGATACAAAACAAACAAAGAAATAAAAAAGCAGGCCTACCACTCTAATTTTTTTTAGACCCACTCCATCACAGTAGCCCCTAAATATTTTAACCAGCTACCAAAAAGAGCAAGAGGCCTGCATGATTATGAAAAGTATAAAGAAGTGGTAAAGTGGCTTTCATCCTCTATAAATAAAAATGGCCAGCTATACAAATTTTAATTAATTAATTGTAATGTATTATGTGTAAAAGTTTGATGTTTTATTATAAGTGTGGCAAATTAGTGAGATTATAGTGTGTGGATATTATGATAACTCGTAAGGAACATCGTCCCTACCGGGTGTCCCACGACACTGCACGTATTTTTTATTATTTTTATTTTTTTCAACGGCCTATTGCCATTCTATGTCCCGCAGATGAACTTAGCCCCGATCACGTATACTTAAAAAGGCAACAAAAGATTGTCTTTTATACAAAATTCTAGCTTGATGTTGGCCATTTGTACGCTATCTCCTGGGCTATGAGTAATACTAAACAAGTAATAAAGATAAAATAAATAAATAAATAATAAAATTAAAGGGAATTAATTCGAACTAAATTGAAGAATCAATTTGAACATGTGATAAATTAATCCTGGTTTGATGTTTTATTATAAGAGCGTGTGGATATTATGTGGTTTGATGTTTTATTATAAGAGCGTGTGGATATTATGTGGTTTGATGCAGACATGCGGATTAATCTGAGTCAAATGTTCGAGATCTACGTTGTGTCACTTACATCCATATCCGGACTGGCTTACTCCGTATCATCCTGGACACTCACACCGCAGAAGGAAAGAACTTTCTACTTCATGTTCTTTGTCATCATTGTTGGTGAGTGTTAAATATTAATAAATATCAGAATACGATTATATAGCTTATTATCAGAGACCTTCAAATGCCTTTTTTCCATGGTGCCATACTAAAATGCCACATTTAGCCTATTTTTCGGTAAAAAGCCACACTTTGTGCCACATTTTGCCATATATGGGCCAAGTTCAGAGAAAAAAAAAATAGAAACATTCTAATGTTGTATGTTTTTTTTTTTTTCTATAACCCATAAAACCAGGTAAGATACGCCCTTGCAGGGCAGGTTTCCAAGGTGCTGAGGATTCTCCGAGTGACGTGAGGGATTCCTATCTTAGGTTAGTGACACACTTCGTCATCCAGGTAGCGCTACTCGAGTGGTGCTACCCGATCACCAATGGGAATACCAGCCACACGAGGTGGCGCCACCCACCGAGTGGCACTACCTGGTCGACCGTCCCACATTGTTGTCGCCACCTACTGGTGGCGCTACCTTGTCAGCCAATTTTTTTCAATTGAACCCCTTAGATTAGACGTTGCCACCCAAGTCTCTGCCACTCAGCCCCAACTCCTTTAATCAAATCTAGGGGAAATCAAATCAGAGGCCAACTGCATCCCTCATATAAGTGTCTTTACTGGTCAAACTATTCTTCAATATTCTAAGCAATTCATTGAATGTTTCAGGCGGCATTCAAAAATAATTGTTGCTGTCCTCTTTGATACGGGGTTCACTGTATGAAACAAACTAGTATTCTTTTGTCTGAAATTATTTAGTGAACCCAAAAACGCCTTTTTTCCTTCTTTTTTCATGAACATAATGATATGCATGCACAGCTATCTCCTCCGGGTCCATTTCTCGACTGCTTAAAAAAAAACTAAGTAAAAACTCCGGTGGCGCAAGACAGGTGTCAGATTTCAGAAGTAAGTGGCATAAACAAGGTGGCAAAGTGTGTCACTACCCTAAGGATTAAGAGCCATTAGCTCTAGCTTATCACTGGTGAATGTGAGTCATTGTAGGATATTGTAACCTGTAAATTGTGATAAAGTAGTTAATATGACTCAACTTACACGATTTAATATCCCTTTTATAATGGAAAGGAAGGAGGGGGGGGGGGGGTTGAAAAAT
>KZ652128.1:18943-33442 GCA_001010745.2 Gerris buenoi
GGAGGGGGGGGGGGGGGGAGTTGAAAAATATATCACGGTTTCGTTATAGATAGTGTATTTTATGTAAAAAAAAGTCGTGAGATTACAAGGAATCTGTTTCTCTTAAAGTACAGTCATTGTTGATAATATCATATTATTAATATCATATACATAATCACTTATTATGTCCACTTTTGCCATATTTCATTTAAGAGGGGGATAAAATAGAAAAAGAGGAAAAAGTGCTTTTTAATTAAATTTTGGAAATATCACTGTTTTTGATCTGATTTCAGCTTTTTATAAATAATAGTTATTTACGCAACAAGGGAGAGAAGTATGTTTTCCTGCTTAAGTTCAGTTAAGTTTTCTCCTGAGGCACCGCCGAAGGAGATAACTGTAGTATTAGCTCTCGAGGCTTGCCGTGGGAGATAATCCCGAGAGCAGAAATACTTCGATCCATGTTGCGTATTAAATTTTATCTACGACTAGAGCACCATCGGTAATAGCTAAAGTTTGTAGGTTTACAACTTTTACCTTAAAATTCACGTAATTTAAACATCTTAAACTGATATTTAGTTACTTGATTTATTAAAATAATTTTTATACTAAATATATACGTTTTTAATTTAATTACGTCTAGTTTGTTTTTAATTTAAAGACTTTGATAACCTAAAGCAACCTTCCCGAAAAATTAGTAAAAAAAAACAGCTAAAAAACATTACTTGTATGATTGTTTTTTTTTTTACTCCCAAGGGAAGTGTTACTTCCCTCCCTGTTGTTAGCAATGTAAAGTCCACTTACAATGCAAGTCCTAGATAAAAAAGTTTATTGCTTAACATTAAAGTGCACGCTCAGCTCAATGTTACAAGCAGACAACTGCATTGTACACTGTACACCTACTTTTGCGCCATATAGGAAGCAAAATATTGGAGAAGTTATTAAATGCAATTTTATTATTTTTCGCCGCAGAATCAAAATATGCAATCATATAAATGATACAGTCCAATAAAAGTGCACTCTAATTTCTCTTTAAAACACCCTGTATAAGATGAAAACCCGCCTAAAGTGGAATGGGAAAGAAATTTCCGGAACCGCATGCATGTCGATAACACTGCTTTTTTATACATATATAAAAAATATGTGTGTGTACCAATCATGTTTTTCTTTTCCTCGCCTATGGTAAGATAAGTATTGTTTTCAACCAAAATAACAGAGAACGGAAAGAATCAAAATAACATACGAAACGATAACAGTAGCGAAGTGTTACAAGTTATAATATAACAATAACATTTCTTTTCATCTTGTTCTTGTTATTTCAGATGATATTGATTCAGTTCTATTATAAAATAACACTAAGAGATGATCTGTTCTGATATCTTAGCTGTTATAATGTGAACTGTTTTTCAATAACTGTTATTATTCAATAACATGTTATTTGACTAACTGTTATTATTCAATAACATGTTATTTGACTGTTATTATTCAATAACATGTTATTTGACTAAATTTAATTATTCAATATCATGTTATTTACTGCCACCTCTACTTCCTATTGGTTTTCACTACAGTCGGACCAGATTTATTTATCAATTGGTTTTGTTTCTGTCACATACAGGATTCATATTCAATAACTGGGTGATAGTAAAGTTGATCTCTACAAGGACCAAAATCGATACCAACCTTCTGGCATTCCATAACAACTTGGTGAGATTCAGCCGATACCTCAAGAATACAGACCTCACCGTATCTCACAAAAAGTATATAACATTTTCTCGTTTAAACTCAGTATTTTATACTTACACTGATATAGGAAGGGGGGGGGGGGGTCCGTAGTTCAATAAGTGGCAATACTTAGTTCCTGGCTGGGATGGTTCCAATGCCGGATTAACCTCATCTCTGCGTTCATCCAGTATCGCTGTATAAATTGGTTGCTGCTTATGACCAGTTCAACTACCTCTGAACACCTCCAGCTATCTCAAACCACCTCTAACTATCTCTAACTACCCCTAACCACCTCTAACTATGCCTTTTTTTATAGAGAGGAAATCTTCTATAAGACACCCGGTGCATAGTTTGCTCCAAATAGTGTAAGATTTTTACTCACTAAAACCCCTCTTCTTCTCCTTCCAACCATGCCAAGAACCGGCCAATAAACATTCGTCGTGGCTGGTGTGTTCTTATTACTCCTGCTCTTCCTCATGTTCTTCTACTTCTGTAGGTATCCTTTCATCCTTAGCCTTGATTTCCATAATTTCTTTTATTACAGCCACGTATTTTCTTCAGTTGCTCTCTGACTCTATCATAGTTTAATCAGTCTCACTATTGTTAGTATGACACGCAGATCCTCTTTTAGTTGTTCTCTTATTTCCTGGAACGTCGGGCATTTGAACATTGTACTCGTATGTTTGAACGTATCACTCTCCCCACAGTAGATACGGTGATCATCGTCTTTTTCCCCAATTCTCTTTATATATACTCCAAATGATCCGTGGCCACTTAAAACTTAAGTTAGCCAGTAGTCTGGCTCCCGGAACTTGCATTTCCCGTACATCAGGTATGATCCGACGGGTCCACAGTCCACGCGATTATGTCCTCATCGTCCCATTCCTTCTGTCATTTCCTAAAAGTTACGTCATCCAGGGATTCTTCTTCTTCTTCCGCTGTCTCGTCTTTTTTACGCCTATACGCTGCCCCTCTCTCTTCCGTTAAAAGGTTGATGGATGCTACTTCCACAATTACTTGTACTGCTCTTCCCGACACTGCTTTCGGCAGCGTCTTCCTATGGACTCGCAATATTGCTTCCTTGTACTTTTTACCTGCATAGCTCCAACCCATATTGGCGCTCAAAACAGTAGAGTTGACTGCACTAATCCGCTTAAAGGCCGGGCCACACCTTTCCGCACCGTGCCCGCACCGTATGACGGCCGTGTGTTGGACAACTAAGGAAATGTCAAAAAGTAAACAAAACAAACAAAATGTCGGTGCGGAGAGGTGTGGACAATGCCTAACATTTCCTTAGGTTTATTCCTTACCGAGTGTTGTCCAACACACGGCCGTCACACGGCGCGGGCACGGTGCGGACAGGTGTGGACCATGCCTAACATTTCCTTAGGTTTATTCCTTACCGAGTGTTGTCCAACACACGGCCGTCACACGGCGCGGGCACGGTGCGGACAGGTGTGGCCCGGCCTTAACAGCTCCCTTTTCCTTGCCCTGGGTCCTCCGATGATCAGGAGTATTCTTCCCTAAGGCCCCAGCTCTCCCTTCAACCATTTTGGCCACCCTTTTCAGGTGCTCTTTAAAATTCAATTTTTCATCTAGGGTTATTCCTAGAGACTTCATCTCTAGGAATAACCTTCTTTCATAGGTTCTTGGATAATACAACGCTCGTATCCCCTAGATGAAACCTTATGTGGTCCCTTTTTTGTGAGCCCCTTAACATTACCACCTCCGTCTTGCTAGGCGCCAGGTGCAATCCATTTTTCTCCATCCATATGTTAATTTTTTCACAAGTTCACAAGCTCCTCCTCGTCCTCTGCCCTTACCACCATTGCGAGATCGTCAGCAAATCCAATCTGTTTTGCCCCTTCTGTCACATCCAGCTTTAATACACCGTCGTATATTATATTCCAAAGTAGTGGCCTAAGTACTGAACCTGAGGTACGCCATCTTCACCTCCATCAATTTTCCCTTGCCATTCTGGATTATTCTGACACTCAGGTAGCTCGCAATTATGTTTTGCAGATACTTCGATATTCCTCTTTTTGCAATCTCTTTCCTAATACCACTGCACAGAGCTGTATTGAATGCGTTTTTAACGCCCAGCATTATTAATACACTCCACCTGTGTTGCCCTCCTCTAATGTGTTGCATCACTGCTTCCACTGCTTGTATGGTGGACCTCCCTTTCCTGAATCCATACTGCTTTTTGGAAAGGTCCCCATTTTCTACTAGTTCTTCTTCTAGTCTCCCTTGTACCAATGCCTCAAAGATCTTGCTTCCCGTGTTTAGCAGGCAAAGTGGTCTATATAAACTTGGTCCTTCCGGGCCCACTACTTTTGGAAGGAGCACTAGTTTTGCCACTTTTCAGCTCTCAGTACTTGGTTCAAAACTTTCAGTATCCGTTCTGGCTTTATTATGACCGTGTCCTTTATTGCTTCTATTGGCATGTGGTCCGGACCCGACGCATTTCCTGCTTTAGCAATCTTCGTCGCTGATTTTAGTTCCTCCACCGTGAAGGGACTTGCTTCCACCACTTCTCCTTTTTCCTCCCTGGAGTATTTTATGTCTGGAAAAAGCCCTCTGGCTATTTCGCACTTTCTGTCTATAGTCAGCTCGTATAAATTTGGCTGTAATCAACAGCAATATGGTTAAATAATCATGATGTGTAAATGCAAAATAATCAATACTTGTTTATTTTATTAGAACGTTCTTAACATCAAAGTTATTAATAACTATTAAGTCCATTTTAATTCTATTGAAAATATTGAAAAACAATAAATCATTGAAATTTATGTATGGAAATTGTCATTAGATAAATGATGTCCTCAGCGTCTAATGCACTCGGCAAGGCTCTGTAAATATTGCCCAGTTTTATTTTCTTTATCCTTTCTCTGGAAATCGTGATAATGGATTGTCACCCCAAACTTCGTCCCCATCTCTAAAGTCCTTCCATTTCTTCCCTTTGAGATTGTCAGGAATACTATGAGTTTTGTATTGTTGCAGAGCTTGTAGGGAATACTATGAGTTTTGTATTGTTGCAGAGCTTGTAGGGAATACTATAAGTTTTGTATTGTTGCAGAGCTTGTAAGAAATACTATGAGTTTCTGTGGTTAGAAACAGAGGGAGTATTCCAGGATAAGGTATTCACTGCAGTCCACGACACACTAAGAACTGACTGTCTGATGGCAGCCTATGCACCTGCTCTTCTAAAGGTTACAATCATACCATTATAATCGTCTCTTAGATGAAAGTTTATAGCAAATAAAAAATAAAATAAAATAATAATTGAAGCGGAGTCTAAGCGAGCTTCTTTCATTTTACAAAATATGCATTCTGTCCGGTTGCCTTTCGGTAACGTTTACGTGTCTGACGATAACGTGAGTAAAAGTTGGCCGATTTAGTTTAAATTTTGTATATATTATGTTCCTTTTACTAATGCTCAGGCTAGTATGTATTGATTGTTAAAAAAAAAAAATAGATAATCATGACTTATGATGAGTTGATAGTTAAAGGGTATGCTAGTAGTACAAAGGATAGTAGTATGGGAACCACCCTGCATTCTTACTATTCCACTAAGCACACTTCTTCTTTTCAACTATTGTAAAATATATCACTTCACTTCGGAAATACTTACCGAATTTCAACTAAATCGGTCAACTTTTACTTGAGTTATTGTCATCGATCAATTTTGTTACAGGTATTTTTTCGGATTGATTACAGGACTCCCAGCGCTGTGATGTGCTATAGAAACTTCGTTCCAATAAATATTAATAATGAATACAAGCAAAGAATACAATAGGACCAGCTTTATTTGATATATAAGCAGATTAATAATGACCTAACCCCTGATTATTTAGGGGGCCTGGGTGGCTAGGAGCGCTTGCCTGATAACTTGTACAATAGTACCCAATGAAAGCAAGTCGCAAACTCTAATTATATTAGCCAGGAGTGAGAATCTAAATCTAAACTAAATGAAAAATGGCTCTCTCAAGACAATTTACAATGCCTGAACTCAATGTTGCCTATATTTGTATGTTAGGTGGAGAAATTCTCGTCTCTGCCCCCTCACTGCCTGCGAGACATAGCCAGAATAGTGAAAGTGAGTTACGTGTGTAAGAATGTCAACGTTCTCTACATGGACTTCATATATAATGACATCTTCATCGTGAAGAGTGGCAGAGTTGACTTCTACAACACCAAAGGCACATTTGTCACGTCTTTGTACCCTGGCAGGTATAGTTATTAACAATTAATTAATTGGCCAAGATAAAGCTCTGGACGCCGCAAGAATAGCCATGGGTAAAATACACAAAACAGTCGTGCATTGATAGTGAAAGAAACAGCACAAAATTAAAGGTTTTTAATTGCTGTCCTGAGAATTGTTGGAAAAAATACTTTAATTCTGACAAGAAGGTGTAGCTTAAAAAATCTTTGATTTCACCAGTGCCAGAGTAGAATATGCACCCATTATAATCAGAGACGGGACGTTTATGACTTTTATGTCTACATTTCATGACAATTATTCTATTACTTCTATCGTATTTTATGACCTCTATTATAGAAACAATTTGGCCAAATGTATGTCGTTTATTTTCACTATGAAAATTTAGCCTTTATATGAAGCGTTTCATTATTTTGAAAGGCAACTTTTCAAAAGAAAGATTTCAATACTTCATAAATAGAGAATTATATTTAACATATATAATAAATAATAATAATTAGCAGAATGCTTCAACATTGTAAAAAGTAATCATGTGTTGTGTTCTATATTATCCAGCGTTAAATTGGTTCTTTTGTCCGTCAGTAGAATTTTTAAACTTGGAAAAGACCATTTGACGTCGGCCGATGAGGTGGGAGCAAATTTCATGCATGACACGTTATTTGCTTTTCACCCCTCAGGCAGTTTCCCAACTTCTTCGCCCTTCAGTCGGGAAGTTATGACCTGGGAGTGTTCCCACCCAGGATTCCTTGAGAGAGCAGCAGTTTCGCAACTTTCCTTTCAACTTTTCCCCCACTCTTCCAACCCAATCAGGCACTGCAAAGGGTCTTGATTTTTTCGACGCCGTTTGGAAAGAGCATATCCTGTTTTTTGTAGACCTTGTAATATGTCAGGAAATGTCCCAAAGTTGTCGTTAATGTAGTTCAGAAGGGGTTCCATTCATAGAGCCTTTGGGGCTTCTTTTGCATTGCAAATTGACCGCGCCTCTCCAGGATCCAGTGAAGCCAAGACCTTGACGATTTCAGATAAAAAGTAGGTATTAGGTATAAAACTTAGCTGTTTATCACGTGGCTTACGGAAGAATGTTTCACCTTCCTAGGAAAAGTCTACCTCTTCTAACGCAGCAATTTAGCAAAAAGCAACCTTTTTGCTAAGAATTTGGCAAAAAAAAGACCATTCTATGACGTTTATTCCAAGAAACCCCATTTTTGTGACATTTATTTGTAAAATGGCTATTATATAACAAAATCATATGACTATGACGTTTATGACTTTTTCCCGTCTCTGGTTATAATACTTGAAAAGTCCTTAATATTGATATATTATTTTAACAAGGAATACGTAATTGTTGTTAAGTTTAGCATTTTACTCGCTATTAGAGGTGGGTCGAAAATAAGAGATAATAAAACAGATTTTATAACAATAACAGATTTATAACTATAACAGAACGGAATCGATAACATTTCAAGTAACAAGAACAAGATTCAATGAACTGTTATTGTTGTATAATAAAACTTCGCTACTGTTATCGTTTCGTTAGTGTCATACTGATTCTTTCTGTCCTCTATCCTGTTTCTGTTATCAAAGCTTAAATAATTGGATATTTAAACGGCAAAGATTTTGCTGTTGTAGGGTAGAGCTCGGTTCAAACTTGTATAGAACCCTTATCCTGTTCCGATTCCCAATGTCCTTTACTCCTTATCTTATGGTATAATCCTATAATCCTCTTTGCCTTACCTATCCAGAGAGTCTCGCCTCTCTTTGAGGCGACCTTTCTGGGTATCTAAGATAATCTTTATCTCCAGTTTTACTGCACCGACTTTTCATCGAACAACTTTCATTATAATGATATTACACCTCTCTACGACGTCACATTACTCCAACTATTTGTGACGTATCATTAATTATTATTATCATAGACTCTTATCGGCTTCAAAAAGGTTATTTAATTTTATTTTACTTGTCGGTTCGTCTACGTTTTAAGTTTAAGGACCCCTGTTTTATTATGAAATTATTTTTTATGTAGATTTATATTTCGCCTTTCACCCTTTGGGCTTCAACAAATTACTAAGAACAATAATTAGTAATATTCACAATAATTTGTGGATTTCTTTTAAATACCTACAAATTACTCCAGTTACTCATATAACATATGTTATTGGCACAAGTTGAAACATTGCCTGATAACAGAACAGTAATAACACGTTACCACCATACTGGTGACCCATTACCAAGTGATTACCTTGACGCTGGTTTCGACTAGACAGTCATCGTCAGGGTAGTGATAATTTTACAAATCAAGCTTTGCAAATATGCAATAATAAGAAGAAGTGCCAAGAAGAAGAAGAAGAAGTGAGAAGAAGAAGAAGTTTATTATAATAATAAGAAGTATCAGATGTCTGAAGGATGGTGGGTGAGTGGAATTTGGGGTGAATCCGCAAAAGAGGAAATATATGTTAGTAGTCTGTACATTAGGTGTGAGCTTAAATTTAATGAACCTTAGAGATGTGAAATTTTGTTTGCCAAATGTTTTTTAAGTCAAGAAAATGATTAACAATTTAATTACTTTATTAGATCTTATTATTGCCAATTTTTTATTTTATTTTAAATTGATAATATAAAAAGTGTTTTGTATATTATTTTGTATAAAAGTGTTTTGTATATCTTCCTTTGCCCCGACGTAAATTAGACTAGAGATCCTTTAGTTATTAACTTTGTTAACCATCCAAATACTTTTCATCAGGTGGGTAACAAAGTTAATAGAAGCATATGGGGGCGCCTCATTTACTTTGGTACCCACCAAATTGTTTTTGTTATGGTGGGTAACAGTAACAAAGTAAGTGAGCACCAAATATTTGTATTTTTAAAGATGCACTAAAATTGATAATAACCTGATAACATTGATAATTGCCCTTGTTTGTTTTGACTATTGGGTTTTTGAAATTGTGTAGATTATTAAACAAAAAATTTGAAATTAATATATAACACCTTTTTTTCCAGCATGTTTGGAAATTTTGGGAGTAGGCACCATGTGAAAGCTACGAATACATTCAGGACATTCGAGAACACTAGCTTCCTTATACTTAAATCCAAAGACTTACGTGACCTTAGCGAAAAGTATGAAGAGCTTCTACGACTTCTCAATGTCCTCTCTTTCAAGAAAAAAGTAAGTAGTATTGTGAGGTCCTGCAAAAATTTTATTTCAAGGTAATCATATTAGTTTAGTGCATAAAATTGAGAAGTGACTGGTTTTAAATGCTTCAAACTTCAGATATCCTATTCAAACTTAAATTCATGCCCAACAACAAAGCTCCAGGACAAGATCTAATGACCTCTAATATTTTAAAACATATTCTAAAAAAAGCAATTTCATTCCTGACCTATATCTACAACTTCGTTCTTAGGACTACTAACTTCCCCTCCCAATTGAAAAAATCCCTTATAGTAATGATCCTTAAACCTTCAAAACCTCACCATTTACCTTCTTTCTATAGACCCATTAGCCTTCTTCCAGAATTGAGTAAGATCCTGGAAAAGCTTATTTTTCGTAAAATTTACCCAATCTTCGAATCTAAAAATATCCTTCCTGACCTCAGTTTGGGTTTCAAGCAGAACATTCTACTATCCAGCAGTGCCACCATATTGTAGACGCCATCTTCTCCGCTCTTGAGAAGAAGCAGTTTGTATCCGCGGCTTTCCTCGACGAAAGTCAGGTTTTTCGATGGGGTTTTGGCATCGGGAGCTCCTGTGAAAGATAAAAAAAAACCTTTTACCTACCTATCACCTTATCAGTCGTTCCTTTCTAGAAAACAGGAGTTTCGCTGTCAGTTAAGGCTCCGTTTATTCTGATTCCTATCCTATCCTTGCAGGGGTCCCTCAAGGTAGTATTTAGGCCCTTTACTTTACTCCATCTACACAGATGATGTCCCTCAACATTCAACATCATTAGCTTCCTATGCTGACGATAAAACTATTTTATCTTGTCACTCAGATCCCATCCACGCCTCCGATTTCCAACAAGAACACCTGCAATCCGTCGAGAACTGATCCAGTAATGGAGGATTAGGTTCAATCGGGAAAAAAGTGTTTACGTGACATTCACTCTACGAAGAGCCAAATGTCCACCAGCCTTTCTGTATCAGCTTCAACTTCCTATATCTAGCCAGGTACGGTACCTAGGACTACATCTAGACAGAAAACTGAACTTGGAACTTTCATACACGACTAAAACGTAGGGACATAAATAGACGTCACAAATAGCTACTCAGACTTCTAGGCAACAATTCTAATCTTTTACAAACGAACAAAACTGACGGTAAATGATTATTTAATAAACCCTTTCTGAACCTACGGACTAGAAGTGTGAGGATTGATCAAGCCATTTAATTCTTATAAAATCCGATCTCTCCGATCCATCATCTTTCAGAAGATTGGCAATGCTCCCGCCCATATAGCCAACCGAATTATTCACAATGACCCCTTAAAAGTCCCCTTTGTCCAAATTCTCGCATCCCTCCGATATAAATCCTTTTATTCCAAACTCACTAACTATCCCAATCCTCTTGTCAAGAACTTATTCTCTCATCTTTCCTATCCTCATCCTACTTATCCTCTTATATTCCTGGAAGTTCTAGACGTCATCTCAAGAGGAAATGGCCCCAAGACTTACTTAGAGACGACTAAATTGTAAAATAATTTACTAATTAAATGATAAATTATTGTGAATCACGAGACAGCAGTACCTTCATTGGATGACCTCTCCTTATCAGTGATTGTGTATTTTAACAGTGCTTTAATTATGAAAACAGTCACTTATTATAATTACTATTTGTAGTTGTGGCTAAAGAAATAATTTAAAAATTGCAAGATAAAAAGAACTTTTTAAACACTACGTTTTTAAATTTTCTGTCATAAATCATAAATTTGAAACCTGTTAAAATGAAGATTGTAAAAATGGGACATGTCAAAACAAATAAAATAACGGCTTTTTTCCGAGCTAACTTTTCATACAGCAAAACTTGCAGAAAACGAATTAAATTCTGCTGAAAGATGGTTAAAAGTGTTAAAATAATGCATTACATTGCCATCGTGTTTTAAGCTACTCTAAAAGTTTCAAATGTCTAACTACTCGGGAAGTTAGTTAAAAATCGATAGCAAAATTTGAACTAGACCCACAAACAAGAAAGAAAACTAATAAAATCGTAGTAAAAAGAAAGTCGACCTTATCACCCTGGAGTCTGTATAGTCCAGAAGCCTTTACATTTTTATTATGTTAGGATTTTAAGTAAGCTCAAGATGTTAAACTAATAATTTGACGGATATATCTGTGACTTTCAGTTGTATGTGGCTGTCGAAGAAGTTGTAATCGCAAATTCTGATGAAGATCTAGTTCCCATTTGGTACATAAAATTTCTGTTACTACGTAAAACTCATTGTTATAAGATCTAAAGCAATAATTGTTTATATTTTGTTGTTTAAGTATGTTTAATCTGTAGGCTACTAAATTCTATTAAATTACGCTTCTAATAAAGAAAGAAAGACAAGATGTGCAATTTTGTAATTTAATTGTTCTGCCATGAGACTTCTGCACTCAGATCAATTCAATAATCTAGCCTGATCGGAGCCTGCGTGTTCGTGGGGCTTAAGTCACTTGACAAGGCTGCACGGTAATCAATGAATCTAGGGTAGCACGAGGTCATTGGTTCGATCCTGCGCCATTATGTTTTGACTTACTTAGCTCTAATTTTTAAACATCTATAATTATTGGGGAAAAAATCGCTCTACACTAACAAATCGGATATAAAAAATATTCACCAAAAACATTAAGATTAAGATTTAATTTAGACGTTTTACGTACCCGCAATTAGCTGAAAAGGTTGCATTTAGACCAGGGGAGGGCAACCTATATGTCTACGAGGCAAGGGTGTAATTCCAGATCAGATTATCACCGAGTGTGCAATGCCGGTGATTGACGAGCAAAAAAAGTCATCCTAAAGGGTGTCGCGGGACACCCGTAAGGAACAAATTCGAATACACATCGAAGGGTTTACTCACTTTCTACTACAGAAATGTTTTGAATGTTTCCTAGGACTGGCAAATTACCAATAGATCTACAGTAACTACAATATAATATTATATTTAATAGATAACACCAAGTACTTCTATTGCTATTTCCGTGGATTTAATAATAGAATTTTTATATTTTGATAGGATACTGAAGATTGTGGATCATAAAAAATACCGAACTGCCGATCTGTATATCTACTTTACACTGATTTTGAAGATATTTGCTGCCTTCATCTCCATTTCACACTTTGCTTACACAATCAAGAACAGATTATATATACTAACTATATTTTTTGACTTATTTCAACTCTTTCAGGTAAAATTAATCCTATCTCATCCAAAAAGTTTGAACCCCCAGGTAGCTGATTGCTGCCACCTGCATTTCTCAGTCGAAAGTTGCTGGTTTGATTGCCGACTCCGGCAAGGGACCGTAGCATGGTACTCACCTAGCATCATGTTAGAAATTGATGGCAAGGGACCCTAGCTTGATACTCACCTAGCATCGCGTTAGAAATGGATGGCAAGGGACCCTAGCATGGTACTCACCTAGCATCATGTTAGAAATTGATGGCAAGGGACCCTACCATGGTACTCACCTAGCATCATGTCAGAAATTGATGGCAAGGGACCCTACTATGGTACTCACCTAGCATCATGTTAGAAATGGATGGCAAGGGACCCTAGCTTGATACTCACCTAGCATCACGTTAAAAATGGATGGCAAGGGACCCTAGCTTGATACTCACCTAGCATCTAGAAATGGATGGCAAGGGACCCTAACTTGATACTCACCTAGCATCACGTTAGAAATGGATGGCAAGGGACCCTAGCTTGATACTCACCTAGCATCATGTTAGAAATGGATGGCAAGGGACCCTAGCTTGATACTCACCTAGCGTCGCGTTAGAAATGGATGGCAAGGGACCCTAGCTTAATACTCACCTAGCATCATGTTAGAAATGGATAGCAAGGGACCCTAGCTTAATACTCACCAGGCATCATGTTAGAAATGGATGGCAAGGGACCCTAGCTTGATACTCACCTAGCATCATGTTAGAAATGGATGGCAAGGGACCCTAGCTTAATACTCACCTAGCATCATGTTAGAAATGTATGGCCAGGGACCTTAGCTTGGTGCTCACCTAGCATCGCGTTAAGTGAAATGCAAGGGACACTTAATTGCATAATTAAGTGAAATGAATTTCAGTTATATTTCCATGTGGTAAATAAAGTTCCAGGTCTAATTAATTGCTTATTGATAGAGGGTCTGAGAAGAGTGCCGTNTAGCTTGGTGCTCACCTAGCATCGCGTTAAGTGAAATGCAAGGGACACTTAATTGCATAATTAAGTGAAATGAATTTCAGTTATATTTCCATGTGGTAAATAAAGTTCCAGGTCTAATTAATTGCTTATTGATAGAGGGTCTGAGAAGAGTGCCGTTGGTATCAATATCTCTGTATAAGGCACTTACAGAAACTAGTCTGTCGTGGCGGCAAGCTGTCTGTAATTCGTCGCAGCGGTCGGCTTTGACTTTGTGTGAGGTTGGGAAACACATTCACGGAAATATTTCTAATGTTATAAGGACAGGGGGGGGGGGGGGTGGCTTATTAGGGTACAGTTGATTACAATGTCATTAGTGGTTTGATGTAAAGTTTCAGATCGACCATCGAGCTCCACGGTGACCTCCGTTGAGCTCTACTCTGACTGAAATTTTTTTGAATAAACTATAAATATTTTCATCATATTTAAAAGTGGAAATACAAAATTTGAATTAGGCAACTGTCTCGTACGATATTTTCCTTTATTCATATTAGGGGCAAATTTAGTTTATTTTTCAATCTGTATTTATAAAGGGTTAATTTGCAGATTTTCTTGGGCTGTAACACACCTTATTTTGATTACCAAACAAGAAAATTGGTCCAAGTTAGACGATTAATCAGGAAACGGTAAAATATTTATTTTTTAAATTTTTAATTACTCAAAATCTTGATTAAAAATTAATTTATCATGTCTAAGGTTTGCAATAGCTTAAAATGACACAGATTCGTTTGAATTACTATAATTGATCGATGTAACAACTAAGTTTAAAGTGTTAGACATGAGATTTTGATTAGTATTTTGTAAATTCTTAATTGATAAATGAATATGCAATGCTTAGTTTTCTCATGGTCTTATCATAATGCCCTTGTCAGATATTGGTGTGAGACATTGATGAAAAGATTCTAATAAAAGCGACCTAATTATAATCAATTTTGTAAAAGATTAATTATTTTATTTAAGATGTCTTTATTTTGGTTTATAATAATTAAAGAGGATTAGTAGTTCCACGTAATTAGCATTCTTTTAATCTATGATCTTGTTAAACATAATATGTATAAGTAAAGGGAAGAGTTAAGAAAGAGTGCGTGTTTAAAGTTCTAGAGGAGTAAGAGTAAGGGGGTTGAGGTAGGCTGTGGAGCGTACCCGATGATTCCCGAGTACTTCCGAGTGACTGTCTTCGGCGACTTTTTTTT
>KZ652128.1:43365-60480 GCA_001010745.2 Gerris buenoi
TCTAACATTGATAGTTGGTCTGTTTTCACAAGTCTAACATTGATAGTTGGACTGTAAACCATGTCTTCACAAGTCTAACATTGATAGTTGGTCTGTTTTCACAAGTCTAACATTGATAGTTGGTCTGTTTTCACAAGTCTAACATTGATAGTTGGACTGTAAACCATGTCTTCACATGTCTAACATTGATAATAATTGTTAATACTGCTAATATGCTTTACATTGCTAACATTGTTATGCTAAAATGTTCTTTTTTAGTTGATGTAGAGAAGACGGTGCTGCGAGGTATTGGAAGGGATAGAGTTAGAACGAGATGTCTTTGCTTGCGACATGCTGCTATCAACTCAACTCTAGAGTCATGATAAACAAAACAATGACTCCATCTTGAAATTTTATACTTTAAACCAGTAAACCATGTCTTCACATGTCTAACATTGATAGTTGGTCTGTTTTCACAAGTCTAACATTGATAGTTGGACTGTAAACCATGTCTTCACAAGTCTAACATTGATAGTTGGTCATGTTGTTTGGTTCTGTTGGCAGAGGAGCGGATTGTTTGTCAATGTGAGAAGCATGTTTACCTACGTCTGTCTGAGGACTACGTACGTCATCAAGCTGAAACTTAGTTCCTGGTTGTACCTGTTGGAGTTCTTCCCTTCAGCAAGAGCTGAAATATACTTCAGAGCGACGGCCTCCCACATCACGCCGCACCCTGACTTCTCTGACTTCATCATTTCACCTCACAATACCGAGCCCTCCAAGGCTTAGGGCTCTGTCCCTATCTTTCTTTGGATTGGTAATGTACACTTGTTAACCTCAACTAAATGTTGTAACCAAATTGCAGGTTTGTATGAGTCAAATGCAGTGGCGTAGTATGGTTTGAAGCTGTCGAAGCGGTAGTGATTCAACCACCCCTCCCCCCCCCCCAAAAAAAAGTCTTTATAAATAAAAAGGAATGTTTGTCAATATATTTTGTCTGTCTGTTTACCGTTCATCCGATTTCAATGAAACTTTGTTGAATGGTTGGGTGCATGCCCGGAAAGGTCTATGAGTTAGTAAAACTATGTTCCAATTTTGGTACACAGGGGTACGGGGTACAAATGTAAAAGTAATGAAAACTTTAAATGATGCATATCGTTGAAAAGCTCTTTAAGAGTACAGTAATGGTTAGACGCATGCCCGGGAAGATTTGTGAGTTAGTGAAAATATGTTTAAAATTTGGTGCATAGGGGTACGGCGTACAAACCTTATGATATATACTGCTAAAAAGCTCTTAAAGCTCTCCCCTCCCCCATGAAAGTCAACTTTGGAGTCACCCTTGGTCTTTATAGCATCTCTATCAGTGTGAATACCAAAGGATTAAGGCCTTTTCAGGGAAAGTTGTTGTCAAAGTTTGAGATTGCGGTCTAACGCCAACTGTTTGTCAAAATGAAATGTTGTTTGGTTCTGTTGGCAGAGGAGCGGATTGTTTGTCAATGTGAGAAGCATGTTTACCTACGTCTGTCTGAGGACTACGTACGTCATCAAGCTGAAACTTAGTTCCTGGTTGTACCTGTTGGAGTTCTTCCCTTCAGCAAGAGCTGAAATATACTTCAGAGCGACGGCCTCCAACATCACGCCGCACCCTGACTTCTCTGACTTCATCATTTCACCTCACAATACCGAGCCCTCCAAGGCTTAGGGCTCTGTCACTTAGTCATCACTGCATCTACACGTAACTATTAATTCATACTTCTGCTAATAAAGCACATCTCTACTAATAACCTATACTTCTACTAATAACTCATACTTCTGATAAAAGCCTATACTTACTCATGTAACCTATACTTCTACTAATAACTCATACAAGACTTCAGGGACGGATGTGGACACCGGGGAGGCAAGAAATTTCCCGAAACACCGCCAAGCCGATTATAAATAAGAAAATATGGTCCGTCAAATCTAACAAAACTTTTTCATATCACTATGGTGTTGCATCAGTGCGTCGCTACTAACACAACAGCACAATTTTCCCTTCTTAAAAAAGTGTGAGCTTCGTTTCAGATAGCAATAGTTGGGTTGGCACTTTTTACTTAGGACCCCCTTGGTTCTAAACAATAGTCTGCCCGACAAAATTTGCGTTTTGGTCTCCCCAAGACTCTGAGACTCCTAAACTCCTGGGGCAGTTTTATTACGCTATTAAGATTGAGTCTTATCATGTGTAAGACTAAAATATTTTACCAAAATCTGAAGGACATTGACTTCTACAGTTTCATTAGGGTTTATTTAATATTCCTTTGTCTTAATAGTTAACATTCTTTTTGTCCCAAGATACATAGGACTAAATATCCCTTTGTCTCAATAGTAATTTAGACTGAGGAATACATACTACTCTGTTATTGTTTCTTTGTCTAATTACCTATTAAAACAAAGAGATTTCCTTTGTCTAATTTTCACTCCCTACTAAGGTCATGTCAAATATGCAATGAAATAGGGGGTGCTAAATTAAAAAAGTACCGATGGGTTATAAAGACAAAAAGTACCAAGCGTCTTTATGCTGTAATAGATGCTCCTTCTGCCACTCATGCTGTATCATTTGGGTATCAGTCAGCAGAAGGTGGGTATCCGTCAGCAGAAGGTGGGTATCCGTCAGCAGAAGGAGGGTATACGTCAGCAGAACGTGGGTATCCGTTATCAGAACGTGGGTATCCGTCAGCAGAAGGTGGGTATCCGTCAGCAGACCCCAAACAATCCTCCAGTTCAGACTCTAACTTAATCACTCTTCAGTAAAATTCCATTTTGCTGCCTAGTTACATAAATACATAACTGTCAAGTCGTAATACTCAGTTTTACTTTTTCTAAATGTAAGATAATCAGAAGTTTTTAGAGACTTTATTGATGAAGATAATATACTCTTATCATACTGTATACGCTCGAAGACATGGACCATCTAAGTCGTCAAGCCCATGCTGGATTGATAACAAATAAACTCTTCACACTAGTGAATAGTTGGTCTGTAAACCATGTCTTCACAAATCTAACATTGATAGTTGGTCTGTAAACCATGTCTTCACAAGTCTAACATTGATAGTTGGTCTGTTTTCACAAGTCTAACATTGATAGTTGGACTGTAAACCATGTCTTCACAAATCTAACATTGATAGTTGGTCTGTTTTCACAAGTCTAACATTGATAGTTGGTCTGTTTTCACAAGTCTAACATTGATAGTTGGTCTGTTTTCACAAGTCTAACATTGATAGTTGGACTGTAAACCATGTCTTCACATGTCTAACATTGATAATAATTGTTAATACTGCTAATATGCTTTACATTGCTAACATTGTTATGCTAAAATGTTCTTTTTTAGTTGATGTAGAGAAGACGGTGCTGCGAGGTATTGGAAGGGATAGAGTTAGAACGAGATGTCTTTGCTTGCGACATGCTGCTATCAACTCAACTCTAGAGTCATGATAAACAAAACAATGACTCCATCTTGAAATTTTATACTTTAAACCATATTATTAGAGTTTTAAAGTTGTGTCTGAATGTGATTGTTAAAAACAAATGTCCTTATTATAATTATTTGTTGTTTATAACTTAGTTGTAATTATCGCTTGTAGTTTAACTATCTTTAATTATGAATTAAATTCTTTGGTAAAAATATATATTTATTTTTTAATGTGCAAATTATTTATGTTACAGTCTTTATAATTTATTCTATACAATTTAAACAGAAGTTACAAAGTTATTTATATGACAAGTACCAATATTAGAAATACAAGCCAAAATAAAATTTGTCAAAGCCAACTCAAAAAAACTTTGTCATAAACGAGTTCATAATTATTTAGCCCAGTGTTTTCCATTTACTAGTTTTGGTGTTTTTGTAAATACATTTAATTAATATTCAATATTTCATCACAATTTCTCATAAAATATCTTCTCCTTGATGGAGCGTATAAAGCTCCTTCTCCTATGGTCAACGTATAAAGCTATTTTGGCATTGGCGTAACTAGGGGGGTGCTTGGGTGGGCTAAACCCACCCTTGACGAAAATTAGCCCCCCCCCCCCTAGGAAAATAGAAAAGTAAACAAAAAAATCAAGTTGGTTTTTTTACGGGCATTTGTACTAAAAAAAATGGGGGGGGGATCTACTTCATTATAAGGCACAACGGCAAAAAAATATACCCCGCCTCTTGATTTTCGGAAAAATTTCAAGTTGGTAATGTCAAAATCGGTTAGGAATCTTAAAAATCGCTTGACCAAGCATTGGGTAAGGGCAGTTTTAAACCACTTCTTAAGGGTGAAAATTGGCCCTAAAGGGGGAAATAGTGTTTTGTTTTTATTAACTAAACAATTTTTTTTTTACTAATGGACGTGTCTGTCGTGGAGACATGCATATTTCTGGAAATTGTTAAGGTTATGGTGTATTTTTTGACACGTTTTTTCGTAAAACTTTTGAAATTATTGAAAAATTTATATTGTTTTTCAAGGTTTTTGTACATCCCACAGTGGTCCATAGCCGCTAACGAGAACGTTTTTTACCTGCAACCCCGCTTAAGGGCGACATCAGGAAATTTTTTTTGGCCGATATTGGAGATATTTGGCCGATATTGGAGTATACCCTTGGGAAAAATACAAAAATTATTCAAAAACATTTAAACATTTTTCACGTTTTAGATCCTTTGAAGCGAAAAAAACACTTTTTACTATTTTTTTTTCAACATTTTCTACATGAGGCTAAGACGTCATTGGGCTTCTGAGCCTTAAAAGCCTATAGAATGCTGCTCACCGCGTTTTGCTTTTACATTTGAAGGGACCCTTAAAATGTATGTACCAAATGTGTGCAAAAATATTTTGGAAAAAAGTACTTGGTTGTTACTTTATTACTCTTTTGTACTTTTAGAGTGCCGAGGATCCCCTAAAGAATCTAAGAGCATCTATTAAAAAAGATCTTACACCTAATTTGCACAAACTGCTTCAGGCTGCCATCACAATTTATTTTAGATCTGCAGGGTGTGAAAGAAGTTTCACTGCCATGCGAAGAGTCGAGACTTGACTATGAAAACATTAGTCACGAAAGATTCACCAACCTTTCTCTGCTCCATATTGAAAGAGATATTTTCAAGTAAAAATACAGTCTAAAGACGAGTTAAAAAATTCACCAAAACCCCTATGAAAATTATTAATGATTAAAATGCAAAAGCACCAAAACAAAATTTAAGGGTGGCAAAAGTCTTTTAAAGGTTTTAATCCTATTTTATAATTGTATATAAATCTTTGCTCTAATTACTGGAGAACATTTTCAAACAATTTATATTAGTACACAATTTATATCTTATACTTTCGTATTTTTACACACATTTTTCGATACTTTTTAAAATTTATCTACATTTTTATTAGGTAAAAAGAACCTCTAGAATTTTATTTTAGGGTGTCAAAATTTAAAAATTTACCGGGGGAGGGCCCTAGCCCCCCTCCAACCCCCCTAGACTTCCATCCTAGTTACGCCAATGTATTTTGGTTAAAAATTCTAACATGTAGTCCATAATACGAATGTAAAGATGCACGCTAATTTCGAGTGAAAAATATAGTTCCTGAGAAAATAGCTTAAAACTCGGACGGAGAGAGCCCGGTTTCGATTTCCCACCAAGGAAATTTTTTTTATGCTATATTTTGATGAAAGGTTAAAAACAAATGTCCTTATTATAATTATTTGTTGTTTATAACTTAGTTGTAATTATCGCTTGTAGTTTAACTATCTTTAATTATGAATTAAATTCTTTGTTAAAAATATATATTGATTTTTTAATGTGCAAATTATTTATGTTACAGTCTTTATAATTTATTCTATACAATTTAAACAGAAGTTACAAAGTTATTTATATGATAAGTACAATATTAGAAATACAAGCCAAAATAAAATTTGTCAAAGCCAACTCAAAAAAACTTTGTCATAAACGAGTTCATAATTATTTAGCCCAGTGTTTTCCATTTACTAGTTTTGGTGTTTTTGTAAATACATTTAATTAATATTCAATATTTCATCACAATTTCTCATAAAATATCTTCTCCTTGATGGAGCGTATAAAGCTCCTTCTCCTATGGTCAACGTATAAAGCTATNCTTGAGGATTCCAGTCGAGGGCTTGTCTACATAGGTCATGAGCATCCTTGAGGATTCCAGTCGAGGGCTTGTCTACATAGGTCATGAGCATCCTTGAGGATTCCAGTCGAGGGCTTGTCTACATAGGTCATGAGCATCCTTGAGGATTCCAGTCGAGGGCTTGTCTACATAGGTCATGAGCATCCTTGAGGATTCCAGTCGAGGGCTTGTCTACATAGGTCATGAGCATCCTTGAGGATTCCAGTCGAGGGCTTGTCTACATAGGTCATGAGCATCCTTGAGGATTCCAGTCGAGGGCTTGTCTACATAGGTCATGAGCATCCTTGAGGATTCCAGTCGAGGGCTTGTCTACATAGGTCATGAGCATCCTTGAGGATTCCAGTCGAGGGCTTGTCTACATAGGTCATGAGCATCCTTGAGGATTCCAGTCGAGGGCTTGTCTACATAGGTCATGAGCATCCTTGAGGATTCCAGTCGAGGGCTTGTCTACATAGGTCATGAGCATCCTTGAGGATTCCAGTCGAGGGCTTGTCTACATAGGTCATGAGCATCCTTGAGGATTCCAGTCGAGGGCTTGTCTACATAGGTCATGAGCATCCTTGAGGATTCCAGTCGAGGGCTTGTCTACATAGGTCATGAGCATCCTTGAGGATTCCAGTCGAGGGCTTGTCTACATAGGTCATGAGCATCCTTGAGGATTCCAGTCGAGGGCTTGTCTACATAGGTCATGAGCATCCTTGAGGATTCCAGTCGAGGGCTTGTCTACATAGGTCATGAGCATCCTTGAGGATTCCAGTCGAGGGCTTGTCTACATAGGTCATGAGCATCCTTGAGGATTCCAGTCGAGGGCTTGTCTACATAGGTCATGAGCATCCTTGAGGATTCCAGTCGAGGGCTTGTCTACATAGGTCATGAGCATCCTTGAGGATTCCAGTCGAGGGCTTGTCTACATAGGTCATGAGCATCCTTGAGGATTCCAGTCGAGGGCTTGTCTACATAGGTCATGAGCATCCTTGAGGATTCCAGTCGAGGGCTTGCCTACATAGGTCATGAGCATCCTTGAGGATTCCAGTCGAGGGCTTGCCTACATAGGTCATGAGCATCCTCGAGGATTCCAGTCGAGGGCTTACCTACATAAGTCATGAGCATCCTTGAGGATTCCAGTCGAGGGCTTGCCTACATAGGTCATGAGCTTCCTTGAGGATTCCAGTTGAGGGCTTGTCTACATAGGTCATGAGCGTCCTTGAGGATTCCAGTCGAGGGCTTTCCGACATATGTCATGAGCATCCTTGAGGATTCCAGTCGAGGGCTTGTTTACATAGGTCATGAGCGTCCTTGAGGATTCTAGTCGAGGGCTTGCCTACATAGGTCATGAGCATCCTTGCGCATGGTATGTCCAAGCCATCTCCATTTTCCCTCCCGGATCTTGATTTCAATGGGTCTTTGGTGCCTTCTTCGCGGAATTTCTACATTTTTAATCCATCGGTCCTACCACCATATTTTGAGTATTCTGCGGAGGCACCTATTTCAAAGACCTGTATCCTAGCTGTGCCTTCAGTTTTTCTCATATCCAAACTGCAATACCGATTTCACATTTGTGTTAGTGCCAAAGCAGGAAGAGCGTAAGATGGCACCTAGTGCTGCGTATGAATATTAATAGAAGTTAAGCAGGCCCTACACTATCAATCCGCTTGATCAAAACAGCGCGTCAAGCGTAATTGATAGTTCAGTAAACTGTTTGACGCTTGAGTCAAGCCTTGACGGTGATTGATAGAAAGTTTGAATGACTCAAGCGGCTTGACGGAACGCTTGATAGTCTAGAGCAATTTTGATCAAGCATTCTGTCATTCACCTGCTCAGTAACAGCAATGGAGGGCCGTCCGCTCGCTTCCGAAGGTTCGGACATCGTAGATAATTATGCCGATCGAGAATTTATTAGCCTCCTCATTGATTTATATCGTGATTGTCCCGAAATGGGGGAATTTCCACTCGTTCGACCAACGTCGTTTCCTCTGGTTCTTTTATTTCCGCTTAAAAGCAACAACTTTCACAATGAGAAACCCCATTTGAAATTCAGGATTCAAATCCTTATTTGAAACCATGGTGTCTACACAATACAGATTCACTGCAGTCCAGTAGGAGCAGTTCACTAGTCGAAACCATGGTATCTACACAATACTGATTCACAACAGTCCAGGAGGAGCAGTTCACTAGTCGAAACCATGGTATCTACACAATACTGATTCACTACAGTCCAGTAGGAGCAGTTCACTTGCTGAAAACTCCGCTACAAATCAGAGTTGATAAAAATATTGATGTGATGCTTGAAGCGCCCCAAGGCTGCTTGAAGCTCGTGTCAATCAGCTTGACACGATGTTTTGATTAAGCAGATTGATAGTGTAGGGGCTGCTTTAGAATTTATTGTAATTTATTTATTCATTCATTCGGAGATGTTTCAATTTTTGTATACACCCGGGCTACGCCGTTTGTAAAAATATAAATCAATGAAAACAAACAATGTTAATAACACCTGGGTAAGCTGTCAAACACTTTATATAAATAACGTGATATCAGAAATGAATTTTTCAAGAGAAGCAAATTAGTTACAGTATATTGTTGAAGAAACCCTTGCAGTATATTGTTCAAGAAGCCCTTGCAGTATATTGTTCAAGAAGCCCTTGCAGTATATTGTTCAAGAAGCCCTTGCAGTGAGACATTTCTCCAGAATGGTGGAATACCGTAAAAGAATTGAGGTAAAAAATGTTCGAAATATCATTGATAATAATTTATATCAAAATATTTTTGTATGTGCTTATGATTATAGACTCCGACTAAATAAATAAAAAATAAATTCCTTAAACTATCTGTGGAGAATAAATAATTAAACTGTTAAAAGTTGTAGGCCTAAAGGTTTTAAACCGTGATAAAAGGTCTGTGGGTTTGTCGTATGTTTATAAAAGTAACATTCAGCTGAATTCGACCTTACGCTTTTCGTCCAATTTTGATAATAGACTAACACGAAGAGCCGGTAATTATGCATTTAAACACCCACATATTTATAAGTGCGCAATTTACTTGATTTTTTACTTTCTCATATAATGAGAAAGTATTGTGATAGAAGTATTGTATTGTGATTCAATTTTGAGATGTTGATGGATTTAAACGTTTTGAGGTCCCCTGAGTCCAAAAAGCGATTTTTTTTTTTTTTAATAGTTTTTTCTGTATAACTCTTTACCTATATGTCTTGAAAAAAAGTTTTCGTATCTTTCTTGAAGAGCATTAAATTTGCAACAAGTTTTATATACAATATTTTTTCCTAAACCCTATACTTACTAGAGATTCAAAGATACAATATTTTTTTGAAAACATCAAAAATAACGTCTTTTCTGAGGACCAAAGGGGTCTATTTTTGTTATTCCACCCCTCCCAGTTAGATATTTTGGGTATATTCCACCTATGGAAGTACAAATAACCACCACTAACCACAACTACTAACCACTAGTAACCGATACTAACCACCACTAAAAACAAAACACACTAAAAAACAATAAACTAAATTTTCGGGTTTTGATCATCCTTTCTTGAAGAGCACTAAATTGGGAACAATTTTTATATTTCAAATTTTTCCCTAACCCCTACACTTTTTAAAATATAGAGCTTCAAAGATGCAATATATATTTTTTTTTTTTTCATAACTACAAAACCCAAGTTGTGGAGGTTAGTGGTGGTTATTTGTACTTCCATAGGTAGGATACACCCAAACAATCACTGTGTGGGGGAGGGATAACAAAAATAGACCCCTTTCGTCCTCAGAAAAGATGTTTTTTTTTTATATTTTCAAAAACATATTGCATCTTTGAAGCTCTATATTTCGAAAAGTATAGGGATTAGGAAAACATGTTGTATATAAAAATTGTTGAAAATTTAGTGGTCTACAAGAAAAATACGAAAACATTTTTTTCAGGACAAGTAGGTAAAGAGTTATAAAGATAAAACTAAAAAAAAACACTAATATTTCGTGTATTTTGGCCCCCCTCTGGGTTAGCACAGGGTCTAGGAGGTCGAAAACTTGGGTTTTTAACTAATGTCTAGGTACATACAATATAAAAAAAGAAAGTTTTTATAAATAATAACCTTTTACAAGGTAGACCCGTATTTTTTATACCTGTCGACTGGACTAAAGATAACTAAGCGAATTTTTGCTTCTATTTGGACCCTCTGCCTTGTCTATATGCAGCAGCGTTGTTTTTCGTCACAAAGCGGAGCACCACGGAACGGTGCGGAGAGGCCGTTGAAAATTCCAGGGCAAAAAAAATAATTTGGTACTTCGATTCTGTAAACAGGTCCGAACAATTCACTTTTACGTATTTTTGATTAAAAAAAAAAATATATATTGAATTTACCGAGGTGGTACAACCAGAATCTTTTTTTATAATGCATAAAAGAAACAGATCTAGAAAAAAAAGAAAAAAAAATCTAACAATTTGAAATTGGTGGGCCAAATAGTGCAGATTTACCTTCCTTTCTACAATTGAACAACTTTTGACCTAAGATTATTTTATACCCTTGCTTCGCTGCGGAGTGCGTTATTGCTTCCGAGCTTACCGAAGGTAACGGAAGCATTGTGTTCACTTTTGAGAACAAAAAAGTTTTATGCCTCTGATTTTAAAAATTCCAAGACAGAAATCCGTTTCAGACATCAGGGAACATTTTTGGTTCCGTGTTTGTCTGTCTGTCTGTCACTGTGTCCGCGAATCATGAAACGTGCGACGATAACTTGAGTAAATGTCGACCGATTTTAATGAAATTTGGTAGACATGTTCATTTTACCAATGCCCAGGACGAGTTCGTTGGGCAACGTTATCCGTTCATGCGCATCGCTCGCGTTAACGTGATCTTTAAATTTAAAATTAGAATTTTTTGTCGGGGAAAAAATCAAACCTCGACTATTCAATAAGTTCATTTTTTTCAAATACAATTTTTAAGTAAAACCTACAGCTACGCGACGCCCCTATGAAGTGTTAAAGATTGGTAAAAACTGTTAAATTGTTCTTACACAATAACAATGTAACAATAAAGGACTACAACGTTAATGTTAATATAACAATAAAGTACATGGTGATAGGATGCGATGAAGCTATGTGCCACACTAATTGGAAGTCTATTTTTAATTTTATTGGTTTATAAACCTACCATCAAGAAACTTTTAAATTATTTTTCTATTCGAGAATATCTAGATTCTATTCCTCCTCTTATTTCTATACCCCCTCCTCTTTGATAATATAAGTTTCAAATATATCCCATATTACTAATTAATTTCAATTATTAATAATTATATTAATTCTTTTTAATGAAAAATCAATGTTAAGTTTGGGGGGAAAGCAGCGGTATTTTCCTTCTGTATCCCCCCGTGTTTTTCACATCCCTGAGTTAAAATTGGAATCATCTTTGATTAATATATTATACTAGTTGACGCTGTGTGTAAATAATAATTAAAACAATATAATTAATAACCTTTATTATTACATAATTTCGTATTTTAGTAGAAATAGGTTATATTACGTTTTTATGCATTTTCAATTATTCTATTCTATACTACCTTCAATTTTCAATTTTAGCTACAATGAGTCAATGTACCAAATTTAAGATCTTTAGATCCACTGGAAGCTAAGATAATAGTATCTGATTAAATCCAAGATGGTGGCCATATGTTGAAGTGAACGTACCTTTAGTTTTCTTCTTTAGCTACCATAGGTCTATGTACCATATTTCAGATCTCTAGGTCCCCTAGAAGCTGAGATAATAGAGTTTTATTATATCCAAGATGGCAGTTATAATTCAATATGGCAGCCATATGTTGAAGTCGAAGTGCATTTAATTCCCTTCTTTAGCTACTAAAAGTATATGCACCAAATATCAGATCTCTACGTCCACTGGAAGCTGAGATAATAGAGTGTTATTAAATCCAAGGTGGCGGTAATAATTCAATATAGCGGCTATATATCGAAATTAATGACCGCACTTTTCTACTTTTGGGACACTTTATCCATGTACCAAATTTCAGATCTCTATGTCAATGGGAAGTAGGTGAATTACTGATGAATAAATCCAAGATGACGGCTATAATTCAATATGGTGGCCATATATCGAAACCAAAATGGCCGCACTTTCCTAATTATGGTTCACTCTATCTATGTACCAAATTTCAAATCTCTATGTCAATGGGAAAAAGGAGAATTATTAGTGATCAGTCAGTCACTGTCACTCTTAGTTTTATATATATACTAGCCGTTATGCCCGTGGCAACGGGCAGAATAAATATGGTTAAAATAAATATGGAATAAAATGTTATAATTTAATATACATCATTTAAATAGATATTTACTGTTTTAATAATAAGTTTTATGCATGGAGTTTCATTACAATGGACTGGCGTCAAGGTACCGTTTTCACCTGACGCACAGGAGGTCACTGGTTCAGTTCCAGCTTATGGCGCATCAATTTTTAACGTTATAAATCATTTAGAGGTGAGTCGTCGCCGTTGCCGTCGGGACACTACTCGATTATATAAAAGATAGATGTTTACATCCAACATAGGAGCCCTTTCTCAATTATTAACTTACCTAACTAACTAGAAGAAAAATATAATAGAATAACTAATAGAAGAAGATCCTAACTTTAGAAGATCGTTCTGGGCTCAATTCCCCATCTTTTCTTACTTTTCCCTGTGTTCCCCTTAGAAATTAAATTTTGTACAATCCCTTTTGGCAGAAACGATCAAAATCGGTCGGATAAATCAAATTTAGCGTATACCATATTAATAACATAATTTTTGAACAAACAAGCTATTGTGTCTACAAAAGACTTGACTGAAATTACACATGATATTACTAACATTACCAAGTGAGCTGATTCATTTCTTTTTTTTTTCTTTTTTAGAAGCCCGAGTCATCTAAGGAATTTCTTACTAGAGGTGGTTATTTTTATGCGTTTCTGGTCTTTTCTTTTAACGACACTTCATTTACTGGACTGGTTTCAAATAGAGAAGGTAATTATTCCAAATGATTGAAATTTGATTTCGAGCTTTAAAAACAACACTTTTTTTTATGTTTCCAATTTAAAAAATTCAACGACAGACATCAGGGAACATTTTGAGTCCATTGTCCGTCTTTCGGTCTGTCGTTGATAATTTTGCGATCCGATATTTTGATGTTTCAAGATCAAGATGCTTGAGTTTTATGCTGCTTTAAACCAATATCCATGTAGAAAAACTTTTAAAAAACTCATATCAACGTAAATATGTTATAATTGTATTTGCGTGTTCAGTATTGTGTTTCGTAAGTAATGACGCTCCCTGACTTGTCGGTACGGTATCGGTATACGGTATTTTTTGCTTTACCGATAGCATACCGATACCGCCTTCATCTCCTCACATGTCGGTATACTTTCGGTAGAATTTTGCAATCACGGGCGTGATTATGTCGTCAGAAGAAGAAGATACTATTAGAACATGTTACATTTGTTTGCGATTGCGTGGCGAAAGAAAGAAGTACTGGTGATATCCTTTAATATATAATTTAATATTATAATTTATAATTTTAATAAAAATATAAACAGTAAATACCTGAAATTTTTGTTTTGTTTGAAATTTCCAACCAAGCTTTCTCCGCCAGGCCCTTTCTAGCATATTCCGGCAATTTATAATTGTACAGCAATTTCTGAGACCAAAATAACATGAATATCTTTCTCCGTTGCCATTTTGCGATGTCACCTCGACTACGCTCGTAGATAGTAGTAGGAGTATATAAAGCTAGTATTTTACTGCTTCTGTTTTTACAACTTGTTCGTACCGACTCTCGGTATACCAATTCCTTACCGCACCGCTCCCACGCATGCGCCCTAGTCAGTCCGCTCCCTCGCTTGTCGGTAAGCTCGTTCGCTCGGTACCGTCTCGGTGCAGATTCTTACCGCTCGGTAAGGAATCGGTGCAGATTCTTACCGCTCGGTAAGGAATCGGTGCAGATTCTTACTGCTCGGTAAGAAATCGGTATACCGAGAGTCGGTAAGAATATGCAGTAAAAACAGAAGCGGTAAAGTACTCAGGGTGGACTGATTAAGATATAGGCGCTCGGTAAAAAATCTTACCGCATCGGCATACTAGCTTACCGATGCCACACCGATATCGTACCGTCAAGTCAGGGAGCGGCCTTAAGGTGATGTGGGCAGGGAAAAGGAAACATTAAGCAGTAATCCACAGCTCCTTGGACTACGCCCTCTGCTACGAGGCATATTCATGTCTAAAAAAAAATAATTACTGAGAAAAAGGAATAAAGTAATTAGCGAGCTGAATACTACCATCCTAATAAATAATATAATTCAATGTTAATTCTATTACCTGTTACTAAAAACAATAATCAAGCAATTGCATGCTTTCGTCTATAAACAATTTACTACTCTACAGAGTGTCTCAAACGAGAGTTGGTGTGTTGACAGCACGGGAAAAAACTAGCAAATGGAGTGGGGAGCCAATGAGAGCTCAAGATTTGCTTTGTGGACAAGGGTATCCAACTCCAGAATTATATAGGTGTAAAACCACGCGCTTTTCGAGCAGATGGTGGTTAAAATTGTATACTACTTATGATCTTTTGACATCTCTCGAATTCTAAAATATAGGGTGTTTCATAAACATGGACGAATTTGAAATTCGAGCTATTTTTTCTGTTATGAGCATTGAAACTCATAATTTTTATTATCAGTTATCATTCAGAATTGAGTTTCAGAGAGAATTGTTTAGTTTAGTTGTGTTGCGTAACAATGGTGCGCGTTTTGTAGTCAAAACGTATTACGCTAACGGAGATAGTCCCACACTAAGGGTGCGCAAACTCCGGGCACTTATGGACCACAATGAAGCACCAACTGAGAGTGCCGTACGCAAAATAATGAGAGTTTAAGACCACTGGGTCAGTGAATGATGTGAAACCTGGAGGATGTCCACGGACCAGTCGATCCCTTTTCAACCAAGTGGCAAGAGGCTGTTTCGACAACGATCTCATCATTCCCGCACAGTCTGTTGCACATCATTCACTGAACCAGTGGTCTCAAACTTTTCATTTATTTGCTTACAGCACACAAATTCACTTTTGTATGTTCACAAATTCATACAAAAATTCTTTTGTTATAACTTTGAAGGGGGAGCGTAGGCACGTTTGAAGTGGGTGTGAAAAGTGTCCCATCTCCCTCTATCTCGGTTATGTGAAGTGCAAAAAATCTAAAAAAAACTTCCTGAACATTCTTCGACCAAAAGTAAAGATACCACTTTTTGGAAATTTCAAATTTTATTTATTTTTTTATTTTTTTATTTTTTTAATTGACAAAATACGTTTTTTTATAATTATGGTCTTTTCGATGTATTTATATGGTTGTTTTCCTGTTTAGTTAAAAAAAGAAAAAAATATTTCATCAGAACTTTGTATATGTGTTTTTAAGCTTTATAGTATTTTAAAAACCACTATCTTTAGGGTACTACTTAAACAATACAGTGATGCCGGACCCTCGCTGTGTGCTGGCTAGCACACAGCTGACCTATTATGTTACTATAAAGGATTCTAATGCGTTGTTTTCTAGATGCGACATTCATACAGCTCCTGATTATAGAAATACTGTTCATTCTTCCTCTTATCTATTTGATGACTGTTATTGGACACTACACTCAGAGCTCTTGTGTCGCTATTGGTTGGATGCAGCCAATCATGTCAGGTACAGAAATTAATAATGCTATTTATGTGTATCTGAGATATCAAAGTGCTTTTTTTGGTTGCTGGAAATAAAATACCGGGTTCGAGTTGTATATCAGAGCCATCACTGAATTATTTCATTAAAAACAACGACAAAAGTAGAAAACAGAACAGTCCTTCTTATAATGTAAAAAAAAACCCTAAATGCACCTTTTTATAATGTAACAAACCCTAAAAGTACCTTCTTATAATGTAGTAAACCCTAAAAGTACCTTCTTATAATGTAGCAACCCTTAAAAGTACCTTCTTATAATGTAACAAACCCTAAAAGTACCTTCTTATAATGTAGCATCCCTTATTATAATAAAATAAAATCTAAAATCTGGTAGAGGGAACGCATCTAATGGCCATTGAGGCAATTAGAAGAAACGACAATTAGTGAAAAGGGGGTTAAAATAGAATGTTTAATTGTTTTTCACAAATCTCGAAAACTAAAAGGATTAGCACTTGTAATCTTCTTAAATACCAACTAAGTTACAACTTCAAATGAGCTTGTCACAATACAAATACATTATGAATCTTATTAATCATTACCAACCATACATAAACTGGATTCAATGTTCCAAAACGTATCCACGATACAATACTTTTCCATCAAATGGAAAAAAATACACACTGCCTCACCTCTGACTAGCAAGGATTATAAATAAAAATGGATGGAGGGTTGTGGAAAAAAGTGACGCCATGAAGATGTATAAAATAGGAGCTCCAATAGGACTCATTATCTTCCTCTTGGTTATAGGTTACCAAGAAACGTGCGGCAGGTTATCAATAATCAACAGACTATTTCAGTAGTTATATTTTGCGGGTTCTGGCCCCGATTTGACCTTAACCCCGCACTTCTAACAATACGTCTCTGAGGCGTACATGCAGATTTTAGTCGATAGTTCTCGGTGCACAAGTGTGCCAGCCATTAGTCCTTCTAGGTATGCTATCTGTGTTTTATTAACCATCAGATCACGTCAAAGTCGGGTCCTTGCTGTGCTTTTATATATTAGTAATTTACCATTTTTTTAGTCTACTGTACCCCTGGGACCCTATCGAGCCTAACCTTATTCGAGCTTGTAGCCTTTAATTGTTCCTAAAATGTGATTATTACAATATTATATTGCCATATTTATAAAAAATGTTTACTTTTTAGGGTTTCGAGGTCGTCCTAGAAACCCTTATGCTTTTGGTAGTGCGTCCGTCCGTCCGTCGCATCTTGGAGTATATCTCCC
>KZ652128.1:72046-84103 GCA_001010745.2 Gerris buenoi
GTTCAGGAATTTTTTCAGATTTTTGGCACTTCACATAAGCGAGATAGAGGGGGCACGTTTCACACCCACTTCAAATGTGCCTACGCTCGCCCTATCAAAGTTATAACCAAAGAATTACATATTTTTGTAATCAGCTCGACGTACCCTTTAATATGATACCCTCACGATGTCGAAAAAAAATTAAAAAAATTTAACCCTTAAGTTTTTTTTACTCTAATTTTTTTGAAAAATATTTTTTTTTAAGTCGCTATATTTTTAACATGTGTGGGTAGGTACAAGACATATACATGCCAAATTTCAAAGTCATCGGACGAAAGGTGTAGCCGTGAGAGCATGCGACGTACGGACAGACAGACAGACACACGCGCGAAAATATAAGGGTCCTTAGCTTTAGCCTACGGACTCAAAAAAAGATCAAAATCATCGTCACAAAATCACCGTCACAAAACCAAGCGTCACGAAATCTACCGATAGCGATAACTTGAGTAAGAGATGACCGAGTTAGTTGAAATTTGGTTTACATGTTCATTTTACCCATGCCCAGAAGGAGATCGTTGGACAACGTTATCCATCCAAGCGTTATATTAACTTTAAATGGCAGCTTTTAAAAGAGAAGGAAAAAAAGAAGAAAATTGATGCAGAGAAAACAAGCTGGATAAACCCTACAAACAGTTGATGGGGTGTTTAATGTATGTTAGCTATACGTCCTGGTCTCAGTGCCTTTGAAAGTTGTTTGAGTGGGTTTCAAAGCTGCTCTAATCAGAAGGTATGGGAACAAGCAAAGAGAGCGTTACGCTGCATCAAGGGAACTTTTGTCATGAAGCTATGTTTTAAGAAGAAAGAAAATTTCACTCAACCCTTAAAAGGTTACGTAGATGAAGACTGGAATTCTGATCACTACGACAGAAAATCTACGTACTTAGACTTGCAAGAAGCAGCAGACTCTCAGCCTCAGCTGTTGACGATGATCAACAGCTGAGTCTGAGTACATGGCGCTCAGTGGTGCAGCTTGTGAAGCAATGTGGCTTAAGGCTCTGATCATAGAACTCCAGGAACCTTTAGAAAATCCAATTCCCTATTATGAGGATGTTGTTGGTAGTAAATAAAAAAAAATCCAGAGCTTCATGGAAGACCGAAACTTATTGACATTCGTCATCACCTTATCAGAGAACTAGTGAAGAGGCAAGTAGTAGAGGTTAACCACCTTGCTGGAAAGGACCAACTAGCGGATGGTTTCACCAAACCATTGCCTCACCCTTTTCTGTTAAAAGGGAGGAGAATGCTGGTGCTGGTACTGTCGTATTTAGGGGTGGCTGGCAGTATGTCACATAATATGACAGACCGGCATCAATGCCAAACTAATCATTGTATATTGATCTTAAAATAAAAGTTTTGCTACTTCAAATAAAAAGTGAAACTTAAGGTTTATATTGTGCCTGTTATTACAACAACATGTTTACAAAAATTATACTTCGAGGTGAAATCGAATAATGTACCCCCCAAAAACGTGGTTACGATTTTTTTTTTTTATCGAAAACAGTTCCGATGATTTATACAAAAAATAAAACTTCTTAAAAGTAGTCGATTTAAATAGGAATCTAAAAATGTAAGCCGTTTCCGGGAATCAAAAGACCGAACTCGTTTGCAAGATATTGATAAAAATAAATCTGATCTTGTTGAAAATCGAAATCATACATACTGAACCTATTTATTTTTAAATATGTTTCAAAATTAATCAATGTGGTTGAGACTATTATATACTATGAATTTAATTAAACGCAGATTTGAGATTATAAAACATTATTTTATCGTCCACACTCCATCTGTCTCCGAATGACCAACTAAGAGGAAACAGAATTAGAGACAGGGACAGTGGCGAATTTTGTAGTTTAAGGGGCGCATTCTCTAAAGTTGCGGAAGGGCACCGGATACCTTAGCTACGCCACTGATGTATTTGTCTATTCTTGATTAATGAAGGCGAAATATAAAAATTGTGTGATTCAGTCACATCATGACTAAATAAGAGCTTCGTTGACAGGACTAATTACATTTTTTAAACTGCCTGTTGGCACAAAATACAAATATTAGTAAAAGTTATGCAAACTCTATGTCCAATGGCTGCTTATGATGTAAAATGTATTGGATATTGATTGATGACAGTAAAAATAACGTTTAACTGCTTAGAAAAGTAAAAATATTTATCGATAATTTGTTTTAGTTGTTCATAAATAGAATTTAAATATGTATATACCTAATATTGTTAAAATATTTTCAGGTTTGGTTGCACGCACTGGATAGGCAGATGAGATTGGGTTATCCGTTATGTGTGCATTATATCAGTTTGGCAGCAATGCTGGATCCAAAGGTAAGTATAGAGACTGCTGCTATCGACACTTGGTTTGCCCATATACTTGTTGCAGCCTTGAACACTTGGGCCTATCTTTTAGTCAAAGGAGCTTTATATTCAAGAATCGTCAAGAAAATTCCATCGCATATGACCAGAAGTAATTTTTTTATACATATTTTTTTTTTAATAAACTTATTAATTGTGTTAAAACACTCATATTACTATTAGGAAAAATATTTTCATGATTTGACTACTTCTTCAATACCGTGATCCATTCTTCTCCTGTAACAAATACTTCATCTTCTCCATTCTTCTCCTGTAACAAATACTTCTTCTTTTCCATTCTTCTCCTGTAACAAATACTTCATCTTCTCCATTCTTCTCCTGTAACAAATACTTCTTCTTTTCCATTCTTCTCCTGTAACAAATACTTCTTTTTTCCATTCTTCTCCTATAACAAATACTTCTTTTTTCCATTCTTCTCCTATAACAAATACTTCTTCTTTTCCATTCTTCTCCTATAACAAATACTTCTTCTTTTCCATTCTTCTCCTGTAACAAATACTTCTTTTCCATTCTTCTACTGTAACAAATACTTATTTTTTCCATTCTTCTCTTGTAACATTTTTTTTTTTTTTTTTTTTTAACTTTTTATTCAATTACTGCAACTAAAATACATCATTGTTATAAGCAATACAGATCTCTATGAACATTTGTCTTAAGACGACATGATGCAAGTAATGCATGTTATTAACATAAATATATTTAGTTGTCTAGGAGGTCACGTGGACATTGCCTTTTCAGGCGTCTAGGACGATTGTCAGTAATGGACCGGGAAAACAGACTGTGGACTAATGGATTGGAATGGTCGTGGAAGGATTTGTATCGGGAAATGGCTAGTTCACGGACAAAGGGTACTTTGAGGTCGTTATGAAGGACGATATTTGAAACATAGAAGGGGGCGTCAGCTATTTTTCGTAGGATTTTGGATTGGAGTGATTGGATACGATAGGAACTAGAAGGTTTTGTGCAACCCCAGAGTTCTATGCCATATCTATGTCCATGTTGGTTTTATTATGGTGTTTTAGATGAGTATTTTGTTTTGCATGTTGAGTTTAGATGTGTTGTGTAAGAGTCTGTGTAAAAGTTTATAGCGTGTATTACATGTTTAGAGTTTATGTTTGATGTGATTTGCCCATGTTAAACGACGATCTAAGTGTAGCCCCAGGTAGCGGACAGAACTGGAATGAGGAATAGGGATTTGATTAAGGATTGCTGGTTCACACATACCATGCCTTATAGCGAAGGTCAGATGAGAGCTTTAATTTTTTTTGTCTTGTCTCCAGGAGTGTAAGGTGCGTTTGAACATAGTCGGAAGCTGTATGTGGCGACTTATGTGAGGATAAGATACAAAGGAAGCAAGAACAGTTGTATGGTGCTGGGGAACATCGGAAGTATAGATGGAATAGAGGATAGGACCTAAAATGCTACCTTGGGGCACCCCTGCTTTTATAAAAATGATGGAAGAAATCGAGGAGTTGTAGGAGACTTGAAAGGAACGGTTTTCCAGGAAGGATTTTAGGATGAGGTAATAGGTGAAAGGAAGAATACTCTTGAGCTTCCAAAGTAAGCCGACATGCCAAACTCTATCAAAAGCCTGGGCTTCGTCTAGGAAGACAGCCGAACAATACTTTTTCTGCTCAAGAGCAGAGGAAATTACGTCTACAACTCTGTGACACTGTTGGATGGTGGAATGACGGGAACGGAAGCCAAGCTGGTGATCTGGAATAATTTTAAGGGGTTCTATCAAAGGGTTTATGCGGCGAAGGAGAAGCTTTTCAAGGATTTTTCCTAGTATAGGGAGGAGGCTGATAGGACGATAGGAAGAAGGTAAATGAGTTGGTTTATGGGGTTTGGGTATCATGATAATTTTGGCNATAGGAGAGGTGATAAAAAAATCTAGGAGGTCAGGGAGTTTTGAAGGATCTGATGGCCAGTAGGTGTAGCCAGGAGGGGTTAGGACTTGATAATTAGAGGATAGAAGGGTGGGCAGAAGAGCAGTAGATCCTCGAGGGTTTCTTGTTCTGCATCCCCACTGGGGATGTTTAGCGTTGTAATCACCACCTGCAATAAACCTGGGACCAAAGGAGCGGAAAAGTGAGGAAAAATCTTGATGGGAGACGTGTTTGCTCGGAGGACAGTAGACGGATGAGATTGTGTAGTTAAGGGGAGCAGTGTTCAGAGTTATGGTAGTAGACTGTATGGCTTCAGTAGGATTAGAAGGGTGAAGGAAGTGGGAAAGGGTGTTCCTAACTAAAATTGCACTACCCCCCTGTGCAGTGTTATTTGGATGGTCGGTTCTGTACGTAATGTAGTCTCGTATGTGAAAGTGTGAGCGTGTTGTGAAGTGTGTTTCTGTTATTAGTGCAATATCTATTCTTTTATTATGTAGCAGTGTATCGAGTTCTTGTTTATGCTGAGTTGCACCATTTGCATTCCAAAGAAGGATAGCTAAGGAGTTAAGGGTTAAGGAAGTCATTTCTGGGTAAAGGCTGGAATAATAGAGGCGAGGGATGAAAAGGTTTGAAGAATAGTAAGGAGGGGCTAAAAAATAGCTTTGAGATCGTTAAGGAAGGAATGAAGGGTGGCTTGAAGTGATGATGTGAAGTCGATATTATTATTTGGAGGAGGTATATGGGCAGGAAGATTTCTTTGAGCAGAAGGATTAGTGGTACCTGAATTTGGAGCAGCCGCGTAACTTAGGCTAAGTTGATGTTCGGTGCATCTACCGTAGGTCGTAGCGGTGAATTTTTAGACGGTTGAGTTCTTAAGTCGGTTAAAAACTTGTTTGTCAGTTCGAGTCCTAGTCCGTTGCCATCGTCCTCTAACTCGTCGTTTGTCTCTTATTAACGTCCGTATCGTTAGAGATAGTTTTAAGTCAGTCGAAGTCCGTATTTGCTTAACAGGTCTTGTAGAGTCCCAAACACTTGTCTGTATTGCCTCAGTCAAAGTTTGTATTGCTATGTCCTATGTCTATCTCGTCCAAAGTTTTAAGTGGCAGTCGTAAGTCGTCTGTCTTCTATTAGTCTTTGAAACAGGTCCCAGTCAACTAGTCCGTAATTAACGTCTGTCTAGAAGGTTTTATGGAAGGTTGAAGGTTTAGGAGTAATAGGGCAGCGCTGTGGTCAGAGGAGAGGTCATGGAGGTTACTAACAGTAGGGTGAATATGGTTTATAGGAGAGGTGATAAAAAAATCTAGGAGGTCAGGGAGTTTTAATTGGATTGGAATGGTCGTGGAAGGATTTGTATCGGGAAAAGGCTAGTTCACGGACAAAGGGTACTTTATCCAAGCGTTATATTAACTTTAAATGGCAGCTTTTAAAAGAGAAGGAAAAAAAGAAGAAAATTGATGCAGAGAAAACAAGCTGGATAAACCCTACAAACAGTTGATGGGGTGTTTAATGTATGTTACCTATACGTCCTGGTCTCAGTGCCTTTGAAAGTTGTTTGAGTGGGTTTCAAAGCTGCTCTAATCAGAAGGTATGGGAACAAGCAAAGAGAGCGTTACGCTGCATCAAGGGAACTTTTGTCATGAAGCTATGTTTTAAGAAGAAAGAAAATTTCACTCAACCCTTAAAAGGTTACGTAGATGAAGACTGGAATTCTGATCACTACGACAGAAAATCTACGTACTTAGACTTGCAAGAAGCAGCAGACTCTCAGCCTCAGCTGTTGACGATGATCAACAGCTGAGTCTGAGTACATGGCGCTCAGTGGTGCAGCTTGTGAAGCAATGTGGCTTAAGGCTCTGATCATAGAACTCCAGGAACCTTTAGAAAATCCAATTCCCTATTATGAGGATGTTGTTGGTAGTAAATAAAAAAAAATCCAGAGCTTCATGGAAGACCGAAACTTATTGACATTCGTCATCACCTTATCAGAGAACTAGTGAAGAGGCAAGTAGTAGAGGTTAACCACCTTGCTGGAAAGGACCAACTAGCGGATGGTTTCACCAAACCATTGCCTCACCCTTTTCTGTTAAAAGGGAGGAGAATGCTGGTGCTGGTACTGTCGTATTTAGGGGTGGCTGGCAGTATGTCACATAATATGACAGACCGGCATCAATGCCAAACTAATCATTGTATATTGATCTTAAAATAAAAGTTTTGCTACTTCAAATAAAAAGTGAAACTTAAGGTTTATATTGTGCCTGTTATTACAACAACATGTTTACAAAAATTATACTTCGAGGTGAAATCGAATAATGTACCCCCCAAAAACGTGGTTACGATTTTTTTTTTTTATCGAAAACAGTTCCGATGATTTATACAAAAAATAAAACTTCTTAAAAGTAGTCGATTTAAATAGGAATCTAAAAATGTAAGCCGTTTCCGGGAATCAAAAGACCGAACTCGTTTGCAAGATATTGATAAAAATAAATCTGATCTTGTTGAAAATCGAAATCATACATACTGAACCTATTTATTTTTAAATATGTTTCAAAATTAATCAATGTGGTTGAGACTATTATATACTATGAATTTAATTAAACGCAGATTTGAGATTATAAAACATTATTTTATCGTCCACACTCCATCTGTCTCCGAATGACCAACTAAGAGGAAACAGAATTAGAGACAGGGACAGTGGCGAATTTTGTAGTTTAAGGGGCGCATTCTCTAAAGTTGCGGAAGGGCACCGGATACCTTAGCTACGCCACTGATGTATTTGTCTATTCTTGATTAATGAAGGCGANATTTTTTCATATAGGTCTGGTTTTGAGCCATAAACTACGTAATTAATATAAAAAACTAAATAATATGATAGATAGATTTGGTATGCGGTATGCAGCATTATGAAGAGCATTAAGTTTTCTTTAAATAAAAGTACTTAGTACTTATTAAGTTTATTTGCTTCGTGAAAATTCAAGAACATTAAAATTGGAAATTATATGAAGTGTTTATACAACTTTGAGCTTCCATAACAACTATAACTTTACCTAACGTAATGCTTAAAACCCCTACACACCGGCCAACCATCGGGCCCGACAGTTGGCTGGTCGTTTTGGCTGAACCATCCGACTACCGACCCCCCCCCCTCACTTTTTTGGGTCCAACAGTCCAGACTTGCGTTACGTTTGATGTGACTTTTAGAACGCACCACGAGTATTGCTGCTAGACTTGACTAGTAGTCGAGTCGGCTCATTTGGTCGGCTCGTTCGGTCGGGGTGTGTGTAGGCAAGGCCCCGACAAGGACGGTAGGGGCCATCGGTCGTGTCGGCCAGTGTGTAGGGGGTATTAAAATCCATAAAAAGCGTAATTTCTTAAGCTTTAAATCGATATAGTATTGTCTTTAGTTTACGTAAGTGTTCTTGGAGAAATAGTAAAAAAAAAAAACGATTAGGAAATCAACTTATTTACAACATTTATATATATTTATTTGTTTAAGTGTTCGAAATAACCATTTTCATCTAAACAACGTCGACATCTTCTTCGAAATCCCTCGGTTGCACTCCTTATCTCTTCAACTTTTTGCTTTATTTGCTCAAATGCAGCAATAATTCTATCCATTAGCTCTTCCCTAGTCTGCACAATTTTGTTCTGTAAACAATACTTTTCACTAGGCGCCACAGGAAAAAGTCTTCTGGCGAAAGGTCTGGGGAGCATGGGTGCCAGTGGACTGGTCCCTCTCACCCTGACCAATGACTCGGATAGTTAACATTCAGCCAGTGCCTAACATTACTGACAAAGTGGGCGGGACACCCATCCAACTGCAGGTACATGCTGATGTTTAAATTTAGTAGTAAGTCCTTAATTAATTCAATTCAATAAATTAATTTACAAAGAACTGGTGCTGAAAATGGTGCGGCCTCGGTACATGCGGATTTGTAATAGACCATATATGAGTTTTGTGAAAATTAACAGCACTAGCTCTTGTAAAAGTGGACTCGTCGGTTCTTCGTAATATCCAAACGCAAAATAGGACCCTCGCAGCGAAGTCAGCTAGGGTCAGCTCCTGGAAGGGAGTGTAATGGAAGGCACAATTGACATCTTTTCAAAATTTTAAAAATCTGCGTCCCTAGAATTCCAAATATAACTGAAGCATTTCTAATACTGATCTTAGGATCAGTATGAAAATGGTTCAGAACTATTGTTCGTTGAGACAGCAGCCAAAGGTCGATCATGATCGAGGAGGTGTGCAATAGAGCCTGTTGTTCGTCATTCTTTCCATAACTTTAAAAATATTATAGGACGGATGACTTCTGTTTAGGAACTGTCTGGCAAACTCATGAGTTTGCCAGAGGGGGCAGGCTCCCTTCAATTCCTCAGACATTACCACGTGAGGATAATATGATAAGAAAAGAATCGTATTTTAATTTTAAAATTGCAGGAAAATATCATAGAACTGCACCTTAATAAGTTGATTTCCAAATAGTTTTTTTGTACTATTTCTCTATGAACACTTAAAAATATAGAAGAAATGAAAGCTCCAAGTTGTATAAACATTTCTTATAATTTACAATTTTAATGTTTTTCTTGCATTATCACTAAGCTAATAAACGTATTAAATAAGTTAGAAAAGATTGAAGTTAGAATCTTATTAAGATTTGAATTAATTACGTAGTTTATGGTTAAGACCAAGACCTAAATGAAAAAAAAATAGATACATCGATATATCTCGAAAATGAAGGTCCATAGGACCTAAGGTTACTTGACAATTTTGCTTAGAAATTTTATGCAGATTCGTAGGTTTTTCTCTGTAGGTACTTATGCAGAACACCCTGTATTTACAGAGTGATCCAAAAGTTCGGAAACGGCTTAATATCTTGGGTTAAAATTGAGATAATAAGTTCCGGTTTGCGAGTATCATTACAATTTATGAAAACCATTTTTTGTGTGTGGGAGAGGTTGATAATTTTCACAGCCATATTGGTTGCCACCATATTGGATTCAACTTTGAAATTTTAAATTGAGACACCCATTAAGTGATACATTTTTAGAAAACATTTGCCGCATACCCAAGCTTTGTATCTACTCCCGTTCCAAAATGGCGGACACTCAATGTTTAAACATTTACTCTAAACAGTTTTCACAACAATTTTAATAAAACTATAAACTCCCAGACTTGTTACAGTCAAGTCTGGTTATCATATTCTGTTTATCATGCCTACTGCGCATGACTCGATTTTGCTTTCAAGTCAATACCGATTTCCACGCTATTCTTTTCAAAATACTTTTAATAAAAAATCATTATAATGCTGTTCTGACCATAGGAATTTGAATACCAAACCCATTTTTGATGCAGACATACAGAATGGTCTAAATAAATTGTAATATGTTTCGAAATAGGTTTAAATAAGCAGTATTATAGTGTTAGTTTTGATTTCAGAGTGTTTTGATCCAGTTGGTATTTAACTGCTTTACGGATATATTTCCGTTCGCAGTTAAGTTCAAGAAGTATATTGTGCCAACTTATTTGATTCTCGTTACATTAGCTTCATGTTTATTCTTTTCAAGTAAAGTAAGTATTTATTTAATTTTTTTTTTTTGTTCTATTTAAGCATTTTAACAACATTCTGAAGATGTAATTTCTTATGTTGAGCAAAAGAAGTTGGTACTTGTCATGTAAAAGCCCTCCCGAGTTTACATATATTAGTCTACCAATTGAGTTTACATGTACCTTAGTCTAACTACCATTTGAGACGGACCATTTGAGACTGACAACGGACATATTGCCTCAGAGACCCAATACCACGGTTCAGCCGGAATGATGGTTTTACAAAGTAGTTGAAGGGAGGCCGCGGGCTCGTAGGGTTACGTGTTTTTTACGTCAGTAAGTTACCCTTAAGTGAGGGAATTTATTTCTACCTGCTTCCAATTATTTTGATTACAGGATTTCACAAACTCTGGATTTACAATATTAATTAAAATAGGTACCAATACATTCTTTTGGGAGTTAGCTGGTTAGGTTGTCACTTTCCAGCCTTTAGTTTAGCCAGTAGGGATGTCACTCCCTTGTTTCTTTCCCTCCACTATCCGATAGCTTCATAGCTAGTGGGGATGTCACTCCCACTGCCGGCCTTACATACCCGCCGTTCGGCCTGAACCCCTTTGATGCATATAGCTGGTTGGTTCCCTCTTTCCCCTGCCGCCTCCTGGATGTCACAGAAGGTCGTTTATCCTTTCTTTGGTAGGCTGTCACTGTCAAACCATTCCCCTTTATTCCCGGTTACCACTGTGAGGCTGTCACGTACAGTCGTTCCACACTATCCTGCATTTATCCTACCACTGGGGCCACTGTAAGTCGTCCTTGGATTCCGCCGGTGGGGTAGTCACCTCTGGCCACAAGGATCGGGAATAGTGTGAAGTTTTTACTTTGTTTGATGGCCCATGAGATCGACGCCGGTATATGCGTCGCCGACTCAGTGTCATGGCAAGTTTGTCTCTTCTCGCATCAAAGAGAGACTGAGAAACGTGATTGATAGGAGTGTTTAGTTTCAGGTCTACTTCTTTGCCCCCGGGACTAATCAGGGCACTGATAGAAGCTCGCGATCTCCCGGTTGTGCGGCCCGCGAACGCTAGGGCCTCGGGCGCTGGTGTCATGACAAGCGGATATCAAGCCCAATATTCTTTGGGACAAATTAATATCACACTATGAAATACAAATGTGTGATATTCCTTTATCCCAATGTGCATTAGACGGGGAGGATACGCAACTCTAGGGAGGGCTCCGAACTGACAAGTTCTAAGAAGTTTGTACAAAGTTGTTGCATATGTTTTATATACTAATTGTACGCATTTTTAATTTAAGAATGTATTTCTACTGGACAGAAATTCAATGTAGATTAATAAGTTCTCGTTTCCAGCTCCTTCCCTCAGTTTTAGATCTGAGTTGAGTTCCCAGACCGAGCGCCCTCGCTCAGTATTTACCCAGCATCGCCATATAAATAGGTAGCTGCTCGTGTTCAGTGGCAACTAATTGGCTCTGAATGCCCCATAAAAGTAGTAGTGTATAACCACAAACACACTAAAGTTAAGTAGGAGAGACTATATACTATATTATAGTTGTATTAGCTTTTTGGAAGGCCAAGTGAGGGAGCGACGGAGCTACAAACTAACCCCGTGTCATATATTACATATATAGTTGTATTGGAGCTTTGGAAGGCCAAGGGCCTTCATGTTTTCTTCCTTCATACTAGGTAGATAAGACTTCATACTAGGTAGATAAGACTTCATACTAGGTAGATAAGACTTAATACTAGGTAGATGACTTCATACTAGGTAGATAAGACTTCATACTAGCTAGATAAGACTGCATACTAGGTAGATAAGACTGCATATTAGCTAGATAAGACTTCATACTAGCTAGATAAGACTGCATACTAGCTAGATAAGACTGCATACTTGCTAGATAAGACTGCATATTAGCTAGATAAGACTTCATACTAGGTAGATAAGACTCCATACATATAATAAAATCACGATGTTATATTTCCTAGCTATCGTCTTTTGACGTTGTTTTATTTGAATGGATATTTACCAAGACACTTATTTGGACTTCTACATAATACACTTGTTTCATAATCTAGACAAGCAGATGGTTTGGTTACGAAAAGAACACCCAACACTTACCATAAGGGTGACTCATTACTCATTGCCACATTTACTCTTTAATTTACACTTAATCTTTGTTGTACAGAATCTGGACAA
>KZ652128.1:117226-128495 GCA_001010745.2 Gerris buenoi
TGCAGCTTGTGTAGTTCGTAGCTTTTACTCAATCGTTTTTAAAGTTATAGATATGAAATTTAAAGTAGAAGAATGTAGTTTTTTGACCCTGCAAACCCCATATCTCTATCCACTACAGAAGCTGAGCTATAAGTGTTCAAAAAAGTGCGTTTTTTTTGGCCCACTCTGTATATAACTTTATGCCAAGCTATGTCCCGCAGACGAACTTAGCTGACCACATATTCTTAAAAGGCACTAAAAGATTTACTTAAAAATTCTAGCTTGGTGTTAGTCAGATACATTTCTGCACGTTATCTCCTCGACTATTGTATACTTAAATTTTGATCAGATATCTACAATAATACGTTAAAGAAACCTTATAATTTTCATTGATGTTTTCGATCGATTTCTGACTTTTTTTTATTTTTGATGTATTATACAATTATATTATGTCCAATGTTTAATCTATTTCTTTCTATTTTTTAGGTTACTCGTTCTGCTCGATATCACACACGTGCTTAATCTTATTACACGATTTCCTCTTGATAAGGGATTTAGGAATTTACTTGGTCTACTCGTGGACAACTGGAGGGGAGGCTTATATAGACTGCCGCTATTTCGAAACAGTTGACATCTTCTGTATTGATTACGTTACAACGATCGACGATCTGAAAGAACAAGCCTCTAAGCAACCCTATCCCCTTAACACAACTAACCTGTCCAGTCACATATTTTACAAGTACGCAATTAATCCTTTATAGTAATTCACTATTTACATTTATAAAAAAAATCTTTATGTGTATCTATATAATGTATTCTATATCATTATTGTATAACGTTAAATACCAGTTAAATGATATTAGTGTTTATTTGGCTTGAATTGTATGAAAAGGTAAAAACAATCCAGTGACCATCCTTTTTTGCGTTGATATTACAGAAATAAAATATAATAAAATCACATTATAACCAAATCAAATTAATAAATAGAGATGAAATAAATATAACATAACATGGTCCAAAGCAACTACAGGATTATTATGTATGGAGAAGGGGGCCTGGGTGACTCGGAGGATAGAGAGCTCGCCTTGCGATAAGGTAAGTTAGGCAGCATCGAACGGGGTCAGAAGGTGACCGCAGCTCTGGGTTCGATTCCCGGACCGGGCACCCCGCTCAATGTCCACCCAGCATTGTTTAAACAAATGGGAAGCTCCTCGTAAGAGTGGTGGCACCAGGTTTCGCCTGGAAACCATGATGATGACACTCTTGGTCGTTATACAACTAGGAGGGGAGTCATGGTTAACGACCATATTTTCACACAGGTGTGTGAAGATTTCGGTCCCTAACCCGGATTTGTTCTATGGGTCCACCTAAGAGGCATGCGTCCTCGGGTGTAAAAGCCCCCCGGAATTAAAAAAAAATGTACGGAGAGGATTGATTGCCTTGTCATCCGCAAAGGTGGCAAGAAAAGAGAACGGATGTTGCGGGATATCGAGTGTATTTATGGAATGAAGGAGAGGTCCTAAGATACTACCCACCAGCATTAAAAGGGCAAATGAATAAAATGGACAATCCTAGAATCACACAGAAATACCTGTCAAAGAAGTTAAGAATAAGATGATATGTAGGAAACCAGATTAATAGTCAGGAAGGATAGAGATAGGAATCGACTGGAGATAGGGATTGACTAAAGATAGGAATCATTCGGCGAAGGAGAAGTTTATTCGTTATTTTACCCAATACTCGAATGAGACTGGTAGGTCGGTAGGTAGTAGGTAGGGTTTTGTTGGGTCCAGGGATCATTATAATCGTACGTACTAGCAAATTTCGTAATAGTAGCGAATTTCCATTATGTAAGAACTTGAGTGGTTCTAAGAACAAAATTAAATTTGTATGTAAGAAAGAGGATGCCTTTTTTGGGAGATGGTTAGAGGACTTCAGAGGTTCTATAGTCATACCCTGTAGATTTTCGGCGAATAAGGTTTTTAATAATGACTCGGATATCAAATTGGTTGAAAGCTTTGGGAGCTAGTTAAAGAGGAGAAATTAGTTCATTCCGAACAAGATCAGTATGAAGCGAGAATAGAGGAAGGAATGGGTTTTTTTTTAGCGACAGTATAGTCGAGTCCCAAACCGAATCTGTATAGCGTCAGTAAGTAACAACTGTCTTGTCAATGTCTGATGCTGTTTTCAAGGAAATATAAAGGTCTTGTCTTTGATCAACTAATGTCTGAAAATTGTCCCAGTCAACACGTCTGTTAACCAATCTTGGTTTTAGTAGGTCAGGTAGGAGGATTAAGGTCAAGTGTGAGTAGGGCAGGACAATGATCTGCAGATAGATCATCGAGAACTGAAGTAGTGGGGTGAAGGTGAGCAGTAGGAGTCGGGATGAGGGATGAAAAATTTAATGATTAGGAGAAAGGATTTGAAAGGTGGTTAAGGATAGTGCATTAAGATGAGAAGCACCTCTGGGATTATGCGCGCCATAATCAAGTTGTTAGCATCGTTTTACTTTTAAGCAGGCTACACACATGGGAACCAAATTTGTGGGGTCTTGTCTCTATACACAGTTCGAACAACGGTTCGTCCTAAACGTTAAAGTTTAACGTTAAAAACACAGTATTCTAATAGATTTAAATTAAAAACAGTATTAAAAAGAGATTTAAATTAAAAACACAGTATTATAAAGAGATTTAAAAAAAAAACCATAGTTCTAAGAAACAGCTTCATAAAAACATAGGAAAAATAGAGTTAAAAAAAAAAGCGTTAAAAACGCAGTGTAAAAAACAGAGAAAACAGAAACAGCTTTAGAAAAAAACAGTAATAAACAACGTTAAATCAAAAAAATTAAAAAAAAAAAAAAAACAACGTTAAAAGAAGTAAAAAGAAACTAATGAGTCGGATGTATATAAAGTATAGCGTCTCCTCTGATAAAATGACGAACAACGGTTCGTGTCCTCTACACACAGGGGAACTTTGTTCGTACGAACCAAGTTCCCATGTGGGTAGGCCGAGTGGCTTTATAATTTATATATTACTGAAAAGCGTATGAAACCTCGTTCCTTACAGATGTCCTACGACACGTATTTTTTTATTTTTTTTTAAATATGCATTTTTTAAATTTTAATTATGTCAATTATAGTTTAAAACAACCGGGAAAAATATTTTTAAAAGAAGACAATAACATTGTATTTTATAATATTTATTATAAAGGAATGTCGTGGCGGAAAAGTTCAAATCGACTGATGATAAAGAATTGGCTTATCTGCGAGTTGCGACCGGGATGATGCATGGGACCCTAACCTTCCTTCTACCTATCCTTCTCTACTACTTAGCCCAGGTCAAACTCAACAAGGTTTTCAAGGTAATTTTATGGTTCATTTTAGGTTTCTGTACTAAGTAAAAAAAACCCTTTATATAATGACTCTGTCTGTCTGTCTGATTGTCTGTCCGTTGGTATATTTCAATTCGTAAACTACTATAGCTAGACACATAAAATTTGGCACAACATCTCGGTATTTGAGGCAACTGGACACATTTTGGTGTTTTTAAATTTAATATTTTCAAGATGGCGGCCAATATAGCAGGCGTCTAAAAAAAAAGGTTTCTAGTTAACATGGCATGGTATACATCAATTTAAAGGTCTAGAAGTGTAGAAAAAGAATATGTAACTGTTGAAATAACACACTTTCAAGATGGTGGCCAATATGGCGGACGACTAAAAAAAGTTTTTTGTTACCATGGCATGTTATACAACAATTGTAAGGTCTTGAAGTGTAGAAAATGAATATGCAACTATTACACTTAATAATTTTAACTTGATCGTACAGAAACCAGCGATTATCGCCTCACGTACTTATGTGAAGTGCGCCTTACTTGTTTCAAATTCATTCTCTTTCAAAACTAAAATACTACGATGGAATGATCGCTAATGGAAGTTAAGGGGATTCAATTGTTACATTTTATTTATTCAAATTGATTTATTCTCTAAGTCTCTTCATTGTTCCTTCTCTTCCCAATATAACGCAATTATTTCAGCCATAAATAAATGGCTTGTGTTCCAAAAAAAATCGGAGGTTCAATATATTTTTTTTTTACCCCTTCATTTTGACGTTCTGAAAAACGGCAACGAGATCGTGGTCACGTTAATAGATAGTCAAGGGCAAAAGTCAACAAATTCGGTTAATTTGTCAATAGCTCGCTTCCTAATTTTATGTTTTTAACAAAACGGTATGAAAAATTAAACATGTTCACCAAGTGTTATTTTAGTAATCTACTCTTCAATACCTTTCAATTGATACCCCACTCAAAAGTTTAAAAAAATATTTTTTTTCTCCCCGTGACAGGAATTAGCCGCCATTTTGGAGTCACAGTTAATCAGATCAAGGAATTACAGTCTATAAGATTAGATTTGGCACAATCGAAGGCGGGAAAAAACAAACGTGGAGGTAGTTTTGGGGTTATAAAAAGGGAAAATCAGTGTTGCCATGTTATATTTTTTTTTTGTGGAACAGGGGTGGAGTAGAGCATTTTTTTCTGAAGTTGCATTCAACATGGGGGACCAATAGAATCGTTTCCCTCAAAATTTTCCCGCCTTTTGATTGTGCCAACTCTAATCTTATAGACTGTAGTTTTTAAGTACGTGCGTCAATACACTTAGCCGGCAGGCGGCAAAAACCACGCTATTTAAATACTAAAATACAAGTTATGTTATTATTATTATTTTTTTTTAATAATAATAATAAAGTATTTTTTAATTGAATAATACAGTTAATATTAGTGGCATATTGATACATGTAAACATATTATTTTGTCGGCAGGTGTTCAAGCCATTGGCACTGATGCTTATAACCATGGTATTCCTAGAAATATTCTTTATGTTATTTCTACCGAATAGTTTCGATGAAATGGGAAGTATCTATGCTGAGATGATAGATGGATGGCGCTATTTGAGTTACGAGGTATTTAATTGGACCATTTAAATATTGTATAATAATAATTAATTAAAACATCTAGATATAGACAAATTATTTCAACAAAACAATAGCACATGATTTACAAATAAATGAAACACATTCGTCATCCTTTGAATAGTTAATTATTGATCTTAAATAAGGATCTATGTTTAGATTTAGTGTTTGATTCCCTGAGTAGGGCAGGACAATGATCTGCAGATAGATCATCGAGAACTGAAGTAGTGGGGTGAAGGTGAGCAGTAGGAGTCGGGATGAGGGATGAAAAANCCCCCCCTAGTGGTAGTTTTTCAAAACTGGTGAAGTTTTGAAAGACACCACGCCACAGTTCATCAGTCAATCTACCAGCGGATCATTGGGCATCATTTAGGTTTTATACGGAAAACCTCGCATTTCATACGAAACAGTACTTGGTAATTACAGAGGATCATTTGGACACTGTCACAGTAGGGTTGGAACGGCTTTTATCCATTGCGCATGCCCGTGACGATCCCTTTGACGGTAAACTGCTTGATTGGAACAAACCTATCCTATAAGATGTTTTGTAAACTTAAATCTGAAGGGATTTTATCTCCTTACACATCCTGGCCGGTAGCATTATCTCTAGCTGTTTTAATTACTCACACTAAGACGAACAAGTCGAACCTGCACAGAAGAAAAGTGGGCGATTAGTGAGTAGAATAATGTAAACTGATTAAGGTGGTGTTGGATAAATATTTATTTGTATATGATTGGGTGTGAGGGGTTGTTGTATGATGTGGCTTAGTTTGTGAGATTCTTGGTGGGGGAAAGCACCACTAGACAGAAATTCGAGCCTTTGCTAGCCTAAGGTCTACACTGCTTTCCTAGAATATTATAGACTTGGCTTCCTCGTTACAGACCCCCTTCTTTGAAGAGTGAGCACCTGCAAACAGGTATAGATCCCCAGTGTAGTGTAGCGTTTGTAGTGAATGGACAGCGACTTTGAGCTGGAGGTGTATACTTAATATAATGTGTCGTGGAATGGAGGAGAGATCTATATGTGGATGAATTGAAGTGGTCGTGAGATCATAGGAGATGGTAGCGTGTAGATTGGGAATTAACCATGGCAATTGGTGACCAGGTCGTTGTTGAGTGGGATTGTCCTGGCAGTTGGTAACCAGGTCGTAATTTGTTGAGGGATGGTCCTGGCAGTTGGTGACTAGGTCGTTGTTGGTTGAGGGATGGTCCTGGCAGTTGGTGACCAGGTCGTTGTTGGTTGAGGGATGGTCCTGGCAGTTGGTGACCAGGTCGTTGTTGGTTGAGGGATGTTCCTGGCAGTTGGTGACCAGGTCGTTGTTGTGTTAGAGTACTTCACACACGTACATATTTAGATTTTACATTTATTTGTAGAGATCTAACATTCTATCGTAAATTCTACAGTCCGATTCCTTCGCTATTGATTACCAGGTACTTATAAAGTTCATGTAAGGTAATAAGACCATCAATTAGCCAACACGGTTTCAAGCTTAATTTGCCATTTAGTCCTGTCTATGAATAAAAGATGTTGAACTAAATGTTGTTTGGTCCGTGGGATATAACGTTTTTATCAACAAGTAAAGCAATATATGACCATTTTTGAAACTTTTCAACTGTATAAAGAAATAATTTTTGATAAACCTAATACAGGGTGGAGCGTGGCAGATGTATGAATTTGAAAATGTAATAAAACACAGAATGTTACGAAATATTTTTTTTTTTACATTTTTTTCCTGATTTAATAACATGGGAAATTTAAATTTACCTAGATTTAAACAAAATATCGGATAAGTGGTTTCCCTCACACTCCAAACACTGATTAAGCCTTTTTTCGAAGGTTTTCTGCACTCTTTCGAGCATTTCCACAAGAATTTTGGCAATTTTGGCTCGAATGTTGTTCTTGAGGGCTTCCAGGGTTTTGGGGCGATCGCTGTACACCTAGGATTTAAGGTATCCCCACAGAAAAAAACTACTAACATCAAGCTACAATTTTGTGCATAAGTTAATATTTTGATGCCTTTTAAGAATATTAGGCACGGATCACGTAATAGCGCTGCTTAGCCTACCACAATATTGTAGCTTAATGTTAGTGAGAAACCTTTTTGCACGCTATCTCCTAGACTGTAATGAGGAGGCGGGTTACTAAGAAGAACAGATAAGCTCTAAATATTCTATGCTACGATGCCATGTTGTTGATTATTAGCAAAATAGTTTAAAGCTAGAAGGTTTTACACATTTTCAAAGCATTAAAAAAATATATAGCTACTAGATCACCCGATTCAGTATGACACTGATTAATTGAATTTTTATAGTAAAAATATTATACTACCCACTTTAACCCATGCATTAGTTAACTGCATTCTAATGTAAAAATATTTAATCATAATTGTTTTTAGTTGTTCATATATAGAATGTAAATTATTAATATTGTTGAACAATTTTCAGGTATGGTTGGATACTCTGGCTAGGCAGGTAAAAGTAAATTATCCGCTATGCATACATTGGATTAGTTTGGCAGCGTTACTGGACCCTAAGATAAATACGGAGACAGTTGCTGTTGATTCATGGTTTGCACATATTTTTGTTGCATTCATAAATGGTTTGGCCTATCTTTTAGTCAAAGGAGCTTTACACGGACAACAAATTAAGAAAATTTCAGTGGATATGACTAAAAGTAAATCTGATTTATATATTTAAATACACAATTTCATTTGAACTTAATTTTTAATATGTACTTCACTTATTCCAGTCCTCTTCTACCTCCCGGTGTAGAGGATGTACAAAGATGTCACCAGTTTTTCCTGTCAGAAGCCATTGTCTAGGCATTTCTAAGGTCAAAACCCTGTTTGCGGAAAGCCGGTTCCAGGGAGTCTTGCCAAGACATTCTCTGATGGCCTGGAGTCCGCCTTCCCTCGCTCTTCGACTTCGTCACTTCCTTCGGGATTCTGTGGTCCTCCATCCTGGCCAAAACAGCGAAGCTTGTGTCTATCAATCTTATCAGATAGAGGCTCAATTTGTACACTCTTCCTGATGGTCTGGTTCCTAACTCGATCTCTTCGGCTCTTGCCCGCAGTTCGTCTCAGGTAGCGCATCTCCGTTGTCTGAAGTCGACTGCATCAACTTGAAGTTAGTGCCCAGGATTCACAACCGACAGGATGGGTAAGTATGCGGAGATTTACGCCGCCATTTTTGTTCGCTGTAGCCTCTCTGCTTAGGCTGCCAGAAGAACTACATCGTAAGCATATTATTCCTGTAATGAAAGCTTCACTGGGTTCATCTTCCAGTTCCCTACCTTAAAGGGTCTCATCTCACTCTTGCAGTCCTTTATTACATCGTCCATAAGAATTATTAATAGGTGTGGGCTGAGAATATCACCCTGCTGGACACCTGAAGTGGCGAGGAATTTTTCAGATGTTGTGTTTCCGGTTCTTACATAATTCCTACAGATGACGTAATATCTCTGAATTCTCTTGATGAGGACCTTCTGTACTCCCCGTTTCCTGAGGACTTTCCATAATTCATGCCATTTTACGCTGTCAAATGCTTTCTCGAGATCAATGAAGCAGAGATGAATCTCCTTGTCGTACTCAATTGCCTTCTCGGATAGTTGCAGCATAGTGAAGATCAGATCCTGGGTTGCTCTATGGGATTGGAAGCCACACTGTTCTTCATCTAGTTGATGATTAAAACCCTTGAGTAAATTTTCCCAGGGACACTCAGTAAAGAAATTCCTCTATTATTCTGGCATGCGCGTTATCCCCTTTCTTAGAGATCGGCACAATAACAGCTACCTACGGCTCAAAACGCGTTTGTGGCCAGAATAAATTTCCTTCAATTTACCAAATAAATTTCCTTCATTTTACCAAATAAATTTCCTTTTATACAAGAAAGCATAAATGGATTACAAGGGTACAGGGGAAGAACAATCAGATTCCTCTGAACACCATTTTTTGAAAAACTAATTTAAAAAGTCTTCTAGCATCCAAGATATCTTATGAAATAACCATTCAACACATATTTGTTTTTTTAAAAAGATTTTTTAAGTAATAAATAGCGTATAAAAGTATTTAGCGACAAATTTAGAGGGGGTATCACACGAAACATTGGAAATGGGTGTGATCGTGGAGGTAAATTTTGGAAAGACGTCTTTTAAGAAAACAAAATAGGGATTTTTTTATGAAAATAAAACTTATATTTACGATATTTTACAGTGAGAACATAGTAAAGTATAATTTTAAAAAATTAACAGAATTATCGGTTCGACATAACTCTGACTAACTTTCTCATACTATCTCGGTCCCAGATCCTAAAAAACTTTTTTCGATTTTCAACAAAATCAGATTTATTTTCATCAATATCTTGGAAATTAAATTTTTGTCTGGGAAAATGGCTTATTTAGGTACTTAAATGGACTATGCTACATTTTTTTTAATGGAATTGGCATTGTTTATTGTTAAAGTGCTGCATTGGAGCATTTTTAATCAAAATCGTTGGAAACACTTTCAAGAATTGTTTTTTCACGTTTTTTTCAGTTTTTTTTTTTTTTTTTTTTTTTTAGCACAAATTTCGAGCATAAATCAACTTATCTATTTTTCTTCGGGGAATGATTCTTCTAAGATGTATGTCAAATAAAAATCGCCACCATCCTTCTGTATGGATTCAGATTGTTCATCCTTACAACCGCTGAGATTAGATTTTGGAATAATGCCTTTACTCTTACCTGGAATCACTGCTCTTTACAGCTGGTCATTTACAGTTAATCCTTCCACGTCCATTTTGCCTCCCACTTCCACACCTTTCTACCTCCTCCACATAAATTGTATACTATCATACTATGAGCCAGCGTGGCCAAGGTGTTCTAGGCACCTGCTCAGCTATCAATGAGTCAAGGCGGCTCGAGGTCTTGGGTTCGATCCCATGCCATGATACTCTTACTTGCATCTATGAACCGCTGACGGAGCAGGGCGAGGGGCACCCCTTTAGGGGATCTCTTCCCCCACGCTTATATAGCTCACTAATGACAACACCGTACTTTCTTCGGCAGTACAATGTACAAATTTATCATGTGCAAAGCATCTGGAACTCTCCAAAACGGGGCTAGTAAAATGGGTCCACTATAAGACCTAATTTCTAGGTTCATCAACGAGTGGTTCGTCCTACCCGTCTAGTAGGAAGTACAAGATAACTACTATACTAATACTATTAGGCGCGGCAGTCGCGCTTTAAGTAAAAGTGTGGAGAAAGTTTGGTGTCATCAGTATTAAAATATCACTTTACTCTAAGGCTAGGCGCACCCCGGTGACATAACAGTCTGCAGACTGTCTGCAGAAAATTGCTCCCTGTGCAAAATATTGTTGGAGGGAAACAAAACCGTCACCCTCCAACAAAACTGTATCCATTTGTTGTTGGGTGACAAAACTGTATCCATTTTTTGATGGGCAACAAAACTGTATCCCTCCAATAATCATTAGCACCGGGAGACAGTCTACAGACTGTTTTATCGCCACTGTGCGCCTAGTCTAAAAGCGATTATAGCTTTTAGACTTAGGTTGGATGTACCTTTCCTGATAGTAAAAGTTACATTTATTACCTGTTTCAGCCATGGAATATTTGCTAGTATTTTTTCCAGCAGCCACTAACTTTATGCTAACTGGATACACATTAGTTCTAATTGCTTTCTACACTATATTATTTATAACATGGACTGTAAAATCTGTAAGTAAGAATGTCACATTTTAGTTATAAACATATTTTATATATATATGTATATATATATATATATATATATATATACATCCCGGCGCTGGAGTCTATTTTCTCTGTATGTTTCCGTAGTTAATAATAATTGTAATTTGATTTAAATTAATATACTGGGTGACTGGCGATAAAGTTTGGAAAAGATATAGGGCGATAGTACACCTCATGCGGAACAAAATCACCGAATATACCATAGTCAATTCTTAACCGTTCTCCCTCTAGGTCAAAATTAGCGAATTTTCGAGGGGTGTCGTCCTTGCCTCATAAATCGAATTGTTGTTCCTAAAATATGAATGCTAGAATAATGATATCATTATCGTTAGAAAGCTTAGAAAATTTCCTAAAAGAAAAGTTATCCTAATTCCTTTAATTCAGATTAGCATTTGCTGAGTACTCATTTTTATCGAAATTATTGAGTATTTTATTATAATTTTATTTTTTTGGTGGTGGCAAAACTTACTAACCAGTGTAGCTGCATTAAGTAAACTTTCTGGAAAACTTCCTCATTTACTTACCTTTCAAAAAGTATTCATAACTTTACCCATTTATTTGGCCATATTTTGAGT
>KZ652128.1:128939-161251 GCA_001010745.2 Gerris buenoi
TCAAGATGGCGGATTTTTAAAATATTTCTTAGCGAGCACCTAGGAGGTAAGAGGAAGACACCTACAAAATTTCATGGTCGTAGGTCCAGTGGTTTCAGAGATATCGTGATGTGTCAGTGAGTCAGTGAGTGGTATTTGGATTTTATATATATAGATTTTTTAAAAAAGGATGGATAAGATAGGTGTAGAAAAACAGCAAATTAAATTTTTTTTGGAGACGTTCCCATAAACCCTAAATAAGGTCATCCTCAGTCCATTTTAATAACTAAAAATTTATAAAAACAAAACAAACCATCAGTCAGTTACATATTCTTTAAAAACTGGTTTAAAATGAGGAAGCTTTCATATTTATTTTGTTTATATAATGCATCTTGAAGATAACCAAAAAAAATTTAAATTCTCTCAATTTTATTTTATTCATGACTATTCAATTGACGCTCTCCCATAGAGGAAGTTTTATATTTAAAGACGACACAATGTAAGTAATATGTCATTTAAAAATTATTAGAGATAACATAGAACTTGTTATACAGGACAATTGTAATAGATCAGCTTCCTCATTTTAAACCAGTTTTTAAAGAATATGTAACTGATTGATGGTTTGTTTTGTTTTTATAAATTTTTAGTTATTAAAATGGACTGAGGATGACCTTATTTATGGTTGAAACGTCTCCTACAAAAATATCATTTGCTGTTTTTCTACACCTATCTTATCCATCTTTTTTTTTTAAAAAAAAATCACTAATTATTGTACAACAATAAAGTGTTAAACAGGAAGAAATAACCGGATCACCCAATATAATTTAATAGCATAACACCATTTAAAATGGTGTTATAAATAAAAATTAATAATTTGTACATTGGTATTTCTTAGGTACCAGATTTTTGTTCCTCAGCCCATAAAGTAATGGTAGACACCATTATATCAAACGAAATATCCATTGAACTGAAAATTGTGGAATTATAATATGACCCATAAACATACATTCTAAGCTGATAAAATATTGATCCTACTCTTTTTCTGAGATAAATTATGATTATAGGTAGTACTTTGTTGTCCAGAGTCTCATAGTTCTTACTAATACATTACGAGTAGATTTCTTTAATTTTAAGTTTCTATTATTTAACTCGTCAGATGGAGAAGCTAGCGTGGCCGAGGTTCTATGAAGGTTCTACTAGGCGCCTGCCNCAACTCTGGACCTATACTATACTGGATCAAGTTGATCAGATTGGGCTTATCAGAGACGAGCGTACTCTCACACCGCCATTCTTGCTTGGCTGGCAAAACACATCAACAATGTACTACCGTAGGAACAGTTCCTATGTGTCACGCTCGCGTGGTACATCCCTTGGTGTCTTTCAGTAACACTAATTGTATACCTATTGCACTTTAAATAAAAATAAATAAATAAATAATGAATAGTGAGGAATCATTTTGAAGATCGTTTTAAATACAACAATTTTGATTGTTTTGATTGATGAATAGACATGTTTAGTTAGAATAATAGAAAAGCAGCCAATAATAACATTACTATAAAAATGTTATCTTAGTAATGGTTTATAAAAAATAATTTACTTAAATTTCTGCTTTTTAATGAATTTTTATTTTAATGAAATAGTTCTATTTAACAATTAATTTCAATTCATTATTAAAAATGAGGTAAGCGGGGAAGAGAGGGGGGGTTAAATACTTTTTTTTGTATTTTCTTTCTTATTTAGAAAAATATAATTTTTTTTATAAAGAATGACTTTTTATCATAAAATTAAAATTTAGGCCAGTTCCCTCTTGTGCGATTTTAAAAAATCTCAATTTTGGGAACAGGTTACATGGTAGAACATTGTTAATGCGATAAATCTTCATTTGAAGACATGCAGGAGGGATGATCAAGAATGACTTTTTGTCGAAAAAAAAAAATTTTTTTAAAAAGTAATTTTTTGGTCACTTCACGTATCGTCAAGTCGATCCTGGGACATATTGTATATATATATATATTCTGTGTGTTGTCTGTCTGTCCATGGGTGTGTGGGTGTAGATATGAGTGAGTGTGTGCAGAAATTTAAATGTATTAAATTAAACGTAATATGTGAGGTGCAAAGAGATGATTAAGTTCTGCTCGAAAAATTTCTTGAAGGAGTATAATTAAAATCTCTTTAAAAGAACTCTTTAATTTTTTTACAGTTTTCAAAAAAGGGAAATTGAAATTAGATAATAATAGGTTTTAAAAGATAATAAAATAATTTAATTTACTATTTTTTTAATGAAATAGGATGCGAAGAAGCTATGTGCCACACTAATTGGTAGAACATTTTTCTAATTATCACTAATATTTGTTTTTTTATGCTCAATATGTCAATTAAATTATGTTTTATTTTTATGACAATTAAATGATATTTTCCTTTTTATGTCAATTAAATTATATTTTATTTTTTATGTCAATTAATTTTTTTTTTTTTATATATCAATTAAAAATTATACTTTATTTTTATTCAATTAAATTATTTTTTATAATTATATTTTTTATTTCAGAGTGTTTTGATTCAGTTGGTATTTAACTGCTTCACGGATATATTTCCGTTCGCAGTTCAGTACAAGAAGTATATTGTGCCAACTTATTTGATTATAGTTGCGTTAACTTCATTTTTATTATTTTCCAGTGAAGTGAGTATAGTTTGATTTCTATTTTTAGCATTTTAACTATATTTTGAAGACGTAATTACTTTTATTTCATATTTATTAACAAATATGATGTAAATAGTCAAAAGAAGTTTGTATGCTATTGTTGCAAGTTCATAAAATGTTAAATTATATTAATTTTATTTATTTTCTCTAAAAGTTTAAATAGAAAATATTTTGATAGCTAAATTAGATTTTCTTTTTCTTAGGAAGTAAATTATTGTGGAGCTTGAGCGCGGAATGGATCTTGGATTCACGCAAACCTCTTTGTTTAATCTTCTGGGAACTACTTCACCCTCCGTGACACCCCTCATCTCTCTTTATGGCCCCCCATGGTGCTGCGGTACACACGATGGGAACCGGGAACCTCTGGTGTAGAGGTAGTTTGAGGTGGTTCGAGAGGGTTAGAGGTGGTTCGAGAGGGTTAGAGGTGGTTCGAGGGGGTCAGAGGTGGTTCGAGGGGGTTAGAGGTGGTTCGAGGGTGTTATAGGATTTAGAGGAGGCTAGTGGTGGTTGGAGGGGGCTAGAGGTGGTTAAAGGGGGTTAGAGGTGGTTAGAGGGGGCTAGAGGTGGTTCGAAGGGGTTAGAGGGGGTTAGAGGTAGTTCGAGAGGGTTAGAGGTGGTTTGAGGGTGTTATAGGGGTTTAGAGGTGGCTAGTGGTGGTTGGAGGAGGTTAGAGGTGGTTCGAGGGGGCTAAAGGTGGTTAAAGGGGGTTAGAGGTGGTTAGAGGGGGCTAGAGGTGGTTCGAAGGGGTTAGAGGGGGTTAGAGGTAGTTCGAGAGGGTTAGAGGTGGTTTGAGGGTGTTATAGGGGTTTAGAGGTGGCTAGTGGTGGTTGGAGGAGGTTAGAGGTGTTTAGAGGTGGTTCGAGGGGGCTAGAGGTGGTTCGAGGGGGTTAGAGGTGGTTCGAGGGGGCTAGAGGTGGTTCGAGGGGGTTAGAGGTGGTTAGAACCAATTGTGTAGAATCTGGAATGGAAGAAAGTTTGGTTAGAAATGAGTCAGTCACATCCCGTTTAGGGGACTCTATGTGTCTCTTCATCACATTTACCTTTTGGTTAAACACTAACTTAATCTATATTGTACAGTATCTGGACAAGGAAATAAATTGGTTGGAAAAAAGCCAGGGACTTCCAATATGGGTGACTCTTTTTCTCTTCGCCTTCTTTGCCCTGTGGTTTTATGGGGTGACCAATCTGTGTGATGACGTCCATTTTAAGGTCGGCCAGCAACCTTCGGTCTTCTGGAAGATATGCCTCTGGCCAGCGCCATTATTCTACTTTTTGGTATGTATATTACACGCTTACGGGTGGCTGAGAACAATTACTTTTTTTTAATAAATTCAGGTATAACTTCAACTGTAGGAAATGGACTTACCCGGCCGCAACACCTGTAGCAAGCATAGATCAACACTTGCAACAACCGTAACACAACGCCAACGCCGTTAACACTAATAATTGCAAAAACATCATTTGTAATAAAATTAGCATAACATATGCAACCCCCATAGCAATTGCAACTACCCGCCGGTATATTAAAGTCGAGCAGCTCCTCCTGCCCTGGGTCAGTCATCAATAGTTAGTTAGTAGTCAAGATGGTACAATAAAGTCTTTTATTGCCAATTGTGTTAAATTTTAATTCGATAAGGCTGATTGTCAAATATGTAATCAAAAGAGGGCTAAGTGCCAATTTTTAGGCAGTGTAGTTTTAGCAATTTTTTAAGTGTTACGGCATAGAGTCGAGTTTGAACCTGGGCTGCTGTAATGGAAAATCCAAGAGTATGGTGCAAAGGTTAACCCCTGTGGTGAGTATAACATTCATTGGTTTCTGGTGACGCCCAACCCTTCGAACCCTTCAGGTCCCCATACATTTTTTTTGAACCCTTAAAATATTATTAATTTCTGTTGTTGCATATTCTCAATGCAAGCCTTGGTTGAGATCAATCTTCCGGTTTGCCCGATGAAGTTCTTGCTGCAACTCCATGGGATATTATTGTATACACTGCAAGTCTTGAGATGAAGGTGGTCTTTTGGTGACTTTATGAGGCTTCTGGTAGTCATGTTTGCGTTGAAGGTGGTCCAGATGCCATGTTTTCGGAGAATCTGTAATATCTAATCTGTTGTGCCTTGGATGTATGGGAGATAAGTCTTCCGTTGGTCTTCTGTCATTTCTGCTGGGGTGCGTTCTTCGGCGGATGGTTCGCAGTATGTCTTCCTTCTTTAATCAATTCTTTTCTAGGGCTGACTTGAGGTACTGCTTCTCTTATTTCCATGAGGTCTCGTCACTGATCCTAAGAAGTGATAAAGAACGTTAAAAGTATTAAAATATACCTGAACGTTTAAAGTAGATAAAACAACGTTTTTTTATCCTCTCTACATTTCTCTCTACCTTACATTCTAACGTAACGATTGTAATAATACTTTATTTTAGTAAGTTAAGTACAATAATTGAAACAGGTATATAAAATTTCAACTTGAATAGAAGCAGTAGTTATTTCCTATTGAAGTGATACATTTTATTATAGTTGAAAAGATTTATTGTGTTAGTGGAATAGTTAGAATGCAGGGTGGCTCTCTCACTACGAGATTCTACTATATCATATAATGTCACGTCACTAATGAGAGTAAATACACCTTGAGGTAAAATACTGTTAATTACTAAAAATAAAATAAAATAATAATAAAAAAAATAAAAAAATAAATTATTATTTTTTTGAGCTAATATATTTTTTTTTTTTCTAGATGATTCTTCGTATGTCAAACAAATTTTCCGATTATCTTGAGGAAATAAAAACACGAAGTATTTACACAATATTGATTCTAGTTCAGATTATATATGCAGTTCCATTTATAATTAGACTCATCTACGAAATAATTCGTTATATTCTCAACAGGGTAATTATTAAATAAAATGATGCATCAAATAAATTAAAATAATTAAATATTTAAGAAAATCTGGTTGACAAGTTTAGTTGCCTCCATTTCTTATTTAACTAATTAATTTCTAAGCATAATATAATTATAGTGGTTGCGAACGGGGAAGGTTAATTGAGATTCTTGAATACTGTGTAGAGATTTGGTAAAGTAACTGAATCTGTTTCACTACAAGTACACCCTGTAAGTCTAACTAAACGGTCGGACTAAAAAAACCTTTATTACGGTTTGCTTAGCCTGAAATACACTGGTGTTTTGCGGGTTATCAAGGTCCTTAAGCCGTGTCTACACTATTGCCTTGAATACACGTAACGAGTGCAGTGGCGAGACAGCAAAATGTTACTAGGCTGAGAGAGTGGTGTTGGCGAGTAAATGTTTACTCGTATTCTCATCTTTTTGACTTCGGCAGCGAGTCAGTTCCCTAGTTCCTTTTCGACCATAAAGAGGGCTACTTATGTGTACGAAACATGGATTGTAAAACTTATATTAACAAGTATACTTAGCCGCTCATACCACGTCTGGTAGACGAATTAAATGAATTAGTGCGCGAAGAAGATAAACGACTTTGGGCATACACACTTTTTAGTGAATTGGAGTTAGAAGACACTGATGAATTTAGAGCGCTTCTGAGAATTGACGCAAAACATGTTAATAAATCAATACATGGTTCAACAAAATTGTTCGACACCTTGTCAATTGGCATAGTGTGGACGCGGATTTACTTGCTAACCAATTGTTGTTTGAACTAGCCTATATGGGGCATCATGTATAGAAATGAAAAAAACTGGCACATATAATTAGTCTTTTCTATATATTGGTAAAAAAAATGCACCAATTATGGATACTTCTTCATTTCATAAGTTTTCTCTTAATACCATTTCCATGTTCAGTCCTCTATTTTGAGACACAGCTGTGTATACAGGTCGATTTTGGGAATCTTGGGCGTATGTATCTGTTGTAGATTACCTGAGCTTCGATGAAGTGTATCTGGCTTTTCAAGAGAGTATGAAATGAAAAAGAATACATAAATAATGCAATTTATATCAATATACAGGAAATAATTATATGTATGCGTTATATTTGTCAGTTTTTGCATTTCTATACATGATGCCCTTTATGGGCTAGTCCAACCCAATTATTTTACCTCGACCGTACGTCCCTTTGTCAAAATAGTGATACTAATAGAACTACAGTTTTTTTATGGGCTAAACAAACAAATAATAAAACTGTTCCTAACATGCTCCAACTATGTATAAATATTAATTATTGAATACAGATTTTTTTTCTATCCTGTTACAGAATTTACTTAAGCTTGTGAAGCCTCAAGATAGATGGGGGGACCCGGACCCTGAAGAAAGAATTGCCAGGAGAATATACCCCCCCAGACTTGAGACTAAATTCAGAAGACGGTTCGACTACTGCAATCATCGATGTCTTAGGTAAATCATCAGAACAATGTGATTGTTAACAACTCAATTCAGTATAATTGGTAATTAAAAAATATTTACGAAAGGACGAGTTGGCGTTAAGACCTAGATTAGGAAAAAGACAATTAAATTTGTAAACTTAAAAGAGGATTGAATCGATATTGGATTTTTTTTTCTTTGAAATTTAAATTGAGGAACCAATACAGACTAAAATATAATTAATTAAAGATTTTTAATTGATATATTGTATGACCATAAATAATAATGACCATGGACTCATACAGTAATATAATAAGTCCTATTACTATGGTTTCGAAACAGCTTAATTTTGAGACATCCTCAAAAAACTTTATGGATTAACACAACTACATAATTTTACTTGTTATAAGTGTCACAGATATTAAATATTTTGTTGGCAGCGGGTAACACGAGAAAGGTAATGGTCCAGTGACAATTCTTTTCGTTTTTAAAACATTTGAATTTAATAGTAATAAATAAAACTTTAATTAAAGATTAAGTTGACCGCTGATTAGTGTGGCACATAGTTTCCTAAAAAAAAAAATTCATAGTCCTTCACTATCCAAAAATTCTGGGTCAGGGATAGATGGCTGCGGTATCTGTTTGGTCAGCGTACCAATATGGGATCTTTGCTCTAATACTGTTCGCTAATTAATATGATATCAGCCTTTGTTTCATCCACTATCTGCCAGAGGAGAATATTGGCTACATTACTCTGACGACGGTTAGGGGGCTTCTCTGAAAACCTTACAAGGTCCAATCCACATTTGTAACAAATATTGCTTCTGCCTGACCCTGTGCATGACCTAGATACATGTCCATTTGCAAGACATTTGTAGCAACTACGTTAACTCGCATTCGTATCCTGTAGATTACCCAGCATATCCACACCTTTCCTATTTCAACCATTCTTAAGGCAGAGCTCTCTCCCATTTCCACTATCGCAACTCTTAGGCCTCTTTCATCTGCTGGTGTAATGCCAATTATTTCGCCTAGATCAGCGTCTTCAACTTCCAGGTTTTCAGTGAGGCATTCTTGGTCACTAATTTTAATCGTGCCTCTGTGTTCTGGGTTCGAGACCTCAGCACCCTCTCTCAGGGTGCTTTTGACTACAACGCCAAATGATTTATGTGTCTTTCATGGTACTCTCAAATTCCAATATTTATCTCATGTCCTACTTTTTCTAATAGACGTGATCGCGGTTTCCGAATCCTCAAGTTTAATTTTCTTGCGGATATCTCCCAGAATCTCCACGTACGATTTTCCTTTTCGTGGCCTTATCCGGAGTGCATCAGGCTTGGGTTTTATTTGTCTCTTTTTTCGTTCCTCCTTCCTTCAGTTACATATTGGTGCACGAAGTTTTACTGGGCCTTTGCTAAGTTGCTTGCGGTATCTCTTCGTTGACGTTTTCCTAACCTTTTCGGCTTTGAGCAAGATTTCCTTGAGTATATCAACAATTACTAGAGTTTTACACTACACAACATCTGCCTCTTGACCGGTCTGTTTACTGACGTTCACTACTCAACATAGTTGCCATGGCTTCACCTCGTGGAGGTTTCAGGAACAGTTGAGGGACTATGACCACCATGCACTATGGTCCTAATCAGGAGAGACAAGCTCCAACCTTCCTGAGAGGCACCTGTTACCAAGGGAAATTGCCCCTCAATGGAAGCCCGTAGTTTTATGGGTACCCTTACATTTTTTTAATCTCCTGGTGTTTCAGGTACAACCAAGTTTTTCGAGCACTTGATGAAAAGGAATACGACACTAGAGCCGCTCTGCTCAACATCCCACAGGAGTTGATAGAGGAGAAACATTATATTTATTCTATCATAAGGAGAAACAGAAGATTTTAACAAATAAATCACTTCTACTTATGTACCATTCAAATAAAGTTATTGTTACGTTATCATTATTAATAACAATTAACAAGTAAATAAGTGACTAATTTAACAAGTACTGTTTAATTTTTGTACAGCGTAGAAATTTTGTATACAGGGTGGCACAAAAGTATGGAAGACTCAGAATAACTCGTCAGAAATGCATTTCTTCGAAAAAAAGTTGACCTTGACCTTGTCCTTTAAAATCATTTTAATGTCCTCATAGTATTTTAAATGACCTTTAGGGTCATTTAAATCCTTCCCTCCTTTTTAATTTTTGTTTTGTCCTTGAACGTCAACCACGTCCTTGACCATAACTTTTAAGGAGACAAAAAAATTTTTAAGTATAAAAATCAGGGGGAAGGGTTTAAATTACTTTAAAGGTCATGGACAAGGACGAAGTGTAGGCCATGGTCGGCCGTGGGTCGGTGGTTGGTTGAAGGTAAAATTCAGCAATTTCGTAATCCTCAATAAAAAGTAAAAGTTCTAATTGGAAAAACAATTTTGACCTTGGAATGACCTTGAATGTCACATGGTCAAAGACATGTTTAAGGTAATATTTTATGTCAAATTTTCTGCTCTTTTCAAATTCTCAATAAAAAAGGGGGTTCTCATTAAAAAAAATTAAAATAAAAAAATAAAAAAGTTGACCTTCAACAAAATAACTTTGAAGGTCAAGGTCAAATCCAAGGTCGCCATATCAGTCAAGTTTCATAAAAATATCATGAAGGGTATTTAGTATGTTTTTCAAAAGAAATATAAAATGGCATATTATGGCTAAACAAAGCCGAAATCGAAAAAAATTACCCAGCATTTTCGACTTATCTTTTTGAACCCTTTTAATTTTAAATTAATTTACCCCTTTTAAATTAAATTAGCCACTTTTTTTTGAAGTTCTGAATAGCGCGCTAAGCTTTTTTGGAACCCCCTGTATATATCGACATCGAAAGCCGCCCCCAATGACCATAAATAAACTTGGTTCTTATCTCGGGGGTAAAAATATTAGTGTATTTTTTAATCTTTGGGGGGGGGGGATTTAGCTATTAGTGGGGGCTTAGTACGTCCCTCGCTTTAATTTTGATAAGGAGCCACGGCTTCAACTTGTTATGTAACCTTCATCAATGTTAATAATTAGTAGTCTGGATTCCAGTTATTATAAAATTTTGTCATTCAGATGTGCATAGAGTGCCCAATCCTTTTCTAGGGAGGGGGGATGTAAGCTCCGTCCATATCGGACTAAAACTGTAGATTTGTATAAAGAAAAAAACATACTCACGCACACACACACACATAAATTGATTTTTATTTATAGATATAAATTTCCATTTTACCCCCCTCCTAAATAAAATATGACATAACTGAACGTAACAACAATTACTGTACTCTTAAAGAGCTTTTCATTTCAAAGTTATGCATCATGTGAAGGGTATTCATTACTTTGACATTTGTACCCCGTACCCCTGTGTACCAGAATCAAAAATTGGCAAAATCCTTTCTTAGTGGGTGTCTATGATATCAACAGAGTATATCCTCAAAATTTTAAGTAACTCGGTTTAGCAGATTTAGCTGTACGTTGATTCTATGTCAGTCAATCAGGACTTTGCCGCTTCTAATAGGTATAGATTATGTATTATAGTTTATATATAGGGTGGCCACGGTAAACTGGCTCATCCTGTTATCTCTTTTATTTTTGAAGATAGAGAAAAAATGTAAATGGTAACGTACCTTCAATTTCCGTGCAGTTTTATAATATGATTTCCAAAAGTATTTTTATCTCATAGTTTGGGCGGTATCTCTCTCAACTTTGTAATTTTAAATGGTAAGCTATATTTTTTTTTTTTTTTTTATTTTTTTCTTAAATTAGATTGCTTTAGAAGAAAAATGAGCCTTGAATCAACAAAATTGGTTGAGAATTTACAGAGATATTCTACTTTCAATATAGCAATAATCTAAGTATGTTAGTCCAGTAGAATGGTATATTTTACCTTGCATCAAATAAGGAAGTTCTGATTTTTTGATATGTTGTATATGAAATATGATGGATGGCTAATGATTCATCTAAGTTTTCGACCTTGGCAAACTTTCGGATCATTGTGAAATACTTGAAAAAACCACTAAATTATCGAAGTTTTTAAGGTTTTCATCAATTTTGACCCTCAAGGACCCATTTTACGGTAAAAAAGACTACATTGTTTATTAAAGAAAACTAAATTTATAACAAAATGAGACCATGATTGTTTCTTTAAACCCAGTACGTTTTAAGAAGCTGTTCAAAGTTTCGAACATTTTCCAAAATAAGCCAATTTTAGAGATTTATTCCAGTTTACACCGCTTTTGACACCGAAGAACCTTTTTATTGGAAAAAATAAGTTCATACATTTTCTAAGTGGACTACATTTGCAATAAAATAGGACCAAATTTGTCTTTGTAGACCCAATACTTTCCAAGATACAGCAGTTCGGAGTTAACAAATGTATGTCAACAAATTTTAGAAGAAGGGTCGAATATTGGGATAAAACAGTCCCCCTACGAGAAAATTCCTAAGGAATAAAGGCGTATTAGATTTAATTGTCTTCCTTTTTAGTACAAGATGAAGTCTGTAGGCCCAGTACTTCAGCTGCAATCGTAAAAAACACAACAACGGAATATTAGACCAGTCAAATTAGACCTTTAATTCGCAATGCTTGATGTAGTTACGATTTTTTTAATGTTGTTCAGACCAGTTATGGTAGTGTGATCCTGATTTTGCAGCTTCGAAAAGCTTTTGCTAGCTGCGTAATATGTGGAAAACTGAAAAATAGTCAAACTTTTCTTACTTTTTGCTATATATATGCGTTTTTCGATGTTAATTGTTCATACCAGTGGCGTAACTACCGTGGAGCAGTTGGAGCAATCTGCTCCAGGCGCCGGCTTAGAAAGGGCGCCACGCCGAGAAAAAAATAAATCCAAACAGTGGCTGAACCTTTCGCCGCCTGTACGACGAGATACCATACAGAAATAATAAAGACCGTATTTTTTACTGAGGCACACGCAAAAGAGAAAATTATATTTAAACTCAACAAACAATATACGATATAATTTCATACATCAAAACAAATCCAAAAAACTATTGTAAAGGATACTAATATAATAGTCACCGACACATTTCTAAAACACTAACAACACACTTTCCGTAGCTATTCTAAAAACCTCGTAAAAAGAAGTTCGGCCTTTGTGGCTCTTTTTACCAAAATAAATGTTTTCTTTTTAATACAGAGGCCGAGAAGGTTTGACATGTTTACATTATATGTTGCTTAGCAACGATTTTCTAGAATATTCGAATTAAACAAAACAAAGCAAAACAAAACTAAACTAACAAAATACGAAACCGCCGCTCCGGCGGCGACATGGCTCCCCAAATTCGTCCATCGAATTTCACTATTATTAGCTCCTCGGCGGGGATGATCCCTGTGTCTCAGGAAGTAGCAGAACGACAGTGTGAATCGGGCGATCAATATGGCCCCCCGAGCCAAGCCGTAAGCCAACTTTTCTAACACGGTTATCGCGACCGACGTAAGTTTTCGTTACGACGGCAAGGGGCCAAACATTCCTGGGTACGTCTTCCTTTTTGCAGATAACGATGTCTCCTACTGAAAGATTTCGATGCGGCCGTACCCACTTTTCTCTTTGTTGTAACGATTGTAAAAATTCGGTTTTCCATCGGGACCAAAATACATCTGCCAAATACTGCACGTGTCGCCATCGCTTCCTTGTAAATCCATCTTCTTCTTCGAAGCGCCCAGGAGGTGGCAATACAGGTCCCGGCTTAAGTGTAAGTAAATGGTTAGGCGTTAAAGGATAAATCATTGGGTCACTTTCAGACTCGACTGTTAGGGGACGATTGTTTACCGTGTATTCGCATTCTGCCAAAAAGGTTCTAAGAACATCCTCAATAAGGATTCCTTCGTGCTTCCGTAGAAGAAACTCTAATATTCGCCTTACTGTACCTATCTGTCGCTCTACCACGCCGTTCATGTGACTTCCCTTGGGAACGTTAAATTCGAAGTGGCACAGGCTGTCTAATAAGGTTTTCTTTAGCTTATCATCTTCTGCTACTTCGCTTAGCGCTTTCGCCAATTCATTATCCGCTCCAACAAAGTTAGTTCCTCTATCCAACCTCAAAAGCTTCACTTCTCCCCTTCGACACACAAATCTTCTAAATGCGTTTATGAAGGAGCTCACGTCGAGTGAGTCCAACACATCTAGATGAATAGCTCTACATGCCATGCAAGTGAAGAGTATACCATACCGTTTCACTGACTTTCTTCCTTGCCGAACGTAAAACGGCCCGAATACGTCTACTGCGCTGCGTAAGAACGGAGGGGAAGGGGTGACCCGATCTTCCGGTAAATCCGCCATTATTTGCCCGGAGAATGGACCCCGAAGCCTCCTACAGTCAACACAAGAGGCAATATACTTGCCTACTTGGGAGCGAGCCCCCATTATCCAAAACCCTTCACTGCGAATGTCATTCAGCGTCAATCCTCTACCTTGGTGGAACACTCGTTCGTGGCAACGTCTAATAACTAACTGTGTTACGTGAGATTCTTTGGGCAAAATCAGTGGGTATCTTTCCTGGAGGGAAATAGCTTCCGAATGTTTCAGCCTACCTCCTACTCTCAAAAGACCTTCCTTGTCGATAAAAGGATTCAGAGAAACTATTTTAGAGTCGAAGTTTAGTAGTTTTAAATTTTGTAATAAATTTATCTCAAGTTTGAAATACTCTGTTTGGACTATTTTAAAAATAATATTTTGTGACTGTGTCAACTCTTCAACCGTTAAATAAGTTAAGGGAACAATAGGGATGGATTTCGAACATCTATCTTTTAATAACTTTAAATATTTCATAACCCAAGCTACACTACGTCTTAACCTAGTAAAATCACTGTACCTATCGAATCTACTAATGATTGAAGGATACTGGTTATTAACTTGTAGAACCCTATTCGAGGAAACTTTTAATTCTGGGTCTGTTGCCGAAACATCTACACTTGGTTTATCACTGATATAAACACTGTCTGTTTTTGCTAGAAACGCCGGACCGACGAACCAGGAAGATGAACATAACTCGTCCATAGTTCGTCCCCGTGAAGCGGAATCGGCGGGGTTTTCCTTAGATCCTACATGACGCCAGTTGTTGGGATCGGAACAGTCCCTTATCACCTGAATCCTATTGGCTACGAATATGTGGAACCTTTTATTAACATTTGTTATGTAACCTAGCACAACTTTGCTGTCCGACCAAAAGTATTGTTCGATATTCCGATAATCTAGCTCTCTATTAATCATTTCTGATGCTTTAGCAGCTGATACTGCGGCTGTCAGCTCAAGCCTGGGAATTGTGAGCTCTTTCAGAGGCCTAACTCTCGATTTTCCAAAGACGAAACTAACGTGGACTTTACCCTGATCATAAATAAACTTTAAATAACTAACATGTCCGTAGCCTAACGATGAGGCGTCAGCAAAGTGGTGGAGTTGAATCTTTTCTATGCGATCAAATTTTACGGGTTTATAGCAACGGGGGATACAAATTTCCTTGCTTTCAATTCTTAGTAAATCTCTAAGCCATTTTTCCCAGCTTGATCTAATACTTTCAGGTGCCTCGTCGTCCCAATTATATGCTGCATGTTCATCCCGAGCCATCCTACTGAGTTCCTGTAACACGAATTTTCCAACAATGACGAAAGGGGCTAGGAAACCGTAAGGGTCATACACCGAACACACCGTCGAAAGTATTCCTCTACGAGTGAACGCTTTTTCGCTAATCGTGACTCGGAATTGAAAACTGTCTGATTCAACGCACCATGTAACGCCCAAAACTCTCTCTATAGGAAGGGAGTCTAAGAAATTATCAGGAAGGCTCGTAGCTCTATCTTCCGGGGGGATTGAGGCAATAACATTAACGTCATTTGATAACAACTTGTGGTACCGAAAACTTCCTAAAGAGCATAGACGTTGGATATCCTTTATTAATGTAATAGCTTTTGAGGCTGTGTCAACAGATCCGCAACCATCGTCTACGTAAAACTGACGTCGAATGAATGAAGCAGCGGCTTCATTAACTTTGTTTTCATGATCATCAGCCGTTCGTCTTAATGCGTAATTACTGCAGCCAGGTGAAGAGGCCGCGCCAAATAGGTGCACCGTCATTCTATAGGGCTTAGGAGTCTTGGAAGAGTCTCCATCCTCCCACCATAGAAATCTCAAAAGATTTCTATCTGACTCTGGTACTTGAACTTGATGGAACATTGCTTCCAGGTCCCCAATAAATGCTACTCTCTCCTGGCGGAATCTAAGGGATACTCCTAGTAAAGAGTTGGTCAGATCAGGGCTGGAAATCAAGGCGCTGTTCAGGGAGAACCCTTTATATGTAGCGCTACAATCAAAAACAACCCTAAGCTTATTCTTTTTAGGGTGCAGAACCCCATGATGGGGCAAATACCACACCCGCCCGTCTTCTTTAGGATCCGTCTTCGAGGGCGCCTCCTCGGCGTACCCTTTCTCTAACAATTCATTCACGAATTTTGTGTACGCGGTTTTGTATTCTTCGTTTTGAAACTTGCGTTTTAACGAGTTCAAACGCGTTTTAGCCGTCACAATGTTATTTGGAAGAAATAAATCGTCGTTCTTCAGGGGTAAAGGCATCTCGTAATGACCATCCTCTCGCTGAACAATGCCTCTATTTATCTTATCAATAAACTTCTTATCGTTAACCGATAACCCTAATCCAAAGTTTTTTTCCTCGTCTGCGGAAGGATTTAGCTGAAAAATGTTGAGAATCTCCTTAATCGATACCCTACGTGAATACCGTAGCGAGCAACTTTCTTTAACTCTAGGACCGATAATACCCCAGCCTAGCCTCGTTTTGACTCCGTACGGTTCGTTTTCATTACCGGGAATAACTTTAAGTGGACACAACGCTTTGGGGCAGTTGTTGCCAATTAGAATTTGGATACCTCTTTCTTCTAATAAAGGCTGTAGCTTAGTAGACAATGTGGCTAGATGGGGAAAACTTTGAGCTAGGTCTGGTGTTGGAATCTCGTCTACTGATCCCGGGATAAATTCACGTGTGAAGGTGCGTGAAGGAAGTTCTAGAGAACAAGTACCATCGTAACTTGTGACTATCACGCCGGAAACCCTATTACTCGGTTCCAAGCTCTTTTGATGAATAGTAGACAATTCCAGATGTGTTTTTATTCCCTTCATCCCAAGCTTTTCTCTTAATGAATCGACTACAAAGCACGCGTTACTACCATCGTCCAACAAAGCATAGGTGAGGACTTTCTTAGTTGGGTTAGCCTTATGACATACATAAACTGGTATTACGAACGAGGTCGTGGCTAAAGTGGAAGTCGGTGAAGTTGTGTCAATTAGTCTTACTGAAGATTCGTTAACGCGATCGGGTTTTGAGCTATTCTCAAATCGATGAAGACTGCTAGGGTGTCTTTTACCACATTCGGCTATATCACATCTCATGGGGGACTGACAATTTTTAGCGATATGATGGGGTCGTAGGCACGCGAAACAAAGTCGGTTTTTTTCTATAAAAGATCTTTTGTCATCGAGACTTAAGGCCTTAAACTGATGACAGGTATTCAGTCCATGAACACTTTTACACATTAAGCACTCTACACTATATCCCTTACTACTTCTAAAATTTAATCTATGAGGGACAGGGATGGAACTTTCGGACCGGTCTGAACCTACAGAACCTAATGCGTTAATGTTAGAAACCAAACTTTTAGCAGAACTATCTCGTTTTGTTGTCAGACCTTTAGATTGCGGGTTATTCTCGAAATCCGAATACACGGGGTGTGTGTAGGATACAGATATATCGCGCAAATAAGTTGCTAAGTCTGCTATTGTTTCATTCCCATCCATGTCCTTAATATATTTGACCCAGCCCCTTCTTATGTTCTCATGAAGTCTTTTGACTATCCTTTTTAAGCACAATTTCGAACTAATCTCTACAAACTGTTTACCTTTAAGAACCTTGGCGGCCGTTGATACTAAATCGGCAAAATCTAAAAGAGTTTTAGGGTCATTGAGGGGAATTGGGGTTCCTTCCGTCAATCTTCTTACCCATGATTCGGTTACTGAGACGGTGTTTCCAAAACGTTGTTCTAATAATGTAATGCTTTCGTCGTAGCTTAATCCTAAATTATTTTGAAACACTCGCAGTGCATCGCCCGTCAAAAACTTTGCTAAAAACATTTTTTTTGCATGACCGGGAAGAATCCCATCTTCTAAATGGGTTTTAACCTCTTCTCTAAACGTGGGGAAGTTAATACTATCGCCATTAAATTTTATTGGTTCGAATGAATTTAAAAGATTTATTTTAGCGATCAAATTAGAATTGTTTACATACGTCATGTCAAAACAAGGATTATTTAAGTAATTTTGAGAATTATTATGGGGTTTATTGCCAGAAGCTGAATGACAGTCGCAGTGAATATTATTGAAACTTTGTTTACATTTAACACTTTCCTTTTCTTTTTTATCTACATTTATATCGTTATCTATATTTACTTTACCATGAACTTGATAGGAGGCTCCGGAATAACCTTCTTCTTTCTCGAGCAACTGTGTCGGTTTCGGACGGACGCTTTGTTCCACGAACGGTAAATTACTACGTACGTTTGGGTTGTCATCTTTAGAACATTCATCTTCTATCATTCCGGCTATTTCTTCCAAGTTATAAGACTCTAAAGACTTGTTGTCTAAAGCTCTTTCAAGAAAAGCGTTTCTTGTCATCTCTTGTTCGATCTGGAGTTTGCGAAGTTGCATAACTTCTTTACGCTTTAAAAGCTCTAATTTTGCTTTGAGCCGTGTAGAAGTTGTGCTATGTCTCGAACTAGAACTTGCAACCGAGATAGATGATTCACAATCTACCCACGACGATCCGGATTTTGACATTCTGACTTTCGAACTATCCATAAAACCTCTTATCTCTTCCAGCGACACATCGATGTCTTTTAAGATTACGTCTTTGTTTTCGAAGTATAACTTGAGTAAATGATCTTTTAAAGTTATCAGCTCATTCAGGTCCAATTTTATGAGCGCTATTTGCGATGGTCCGCATCCGGTCGACTTGTATTCCTCCATTAGGCGACGAACCTCGGTCTGCTTTTGCTCTATCTTTCTCTGGAGCAGGCTGGGGTCCTCTCTCTCTGCCTTTAACTTCGCTCTGGTCCTTGCAGACACCGGTTCACTCATTGTACTCATATTACTCATAAGACCTAGGGGTTCGAAAAACTGCAAATAACTGTTACTCTATTTCACTAAAAACTCTGGAACTGGAATGTGGTTTTAGATAAGATGAGGGTCCTCCTTCACAGAAACACCGTGGAAAAGTTGTATACTAATCATAACGCTACTACTTCAAGATTTGACGTTCAAAAAAGAGCCGCAAAAATTCTGATTTCTTTTTACTTTCGCCGCCTGTACGACGAGATACCATACAGAAATAATAAAGACCGTATTTTTTACTGAGGCACACGCAAAAAAGAAAATTATATTTAAACTCAACAAACAATATACGATATAATTTCATACATCAAAACAAATCCAAAAAACTATTGTAAAGGATACTAATATAATAGTCACCGACACATTTCTAAAACACTAACAACACACTTTCCGTAGCTATTCTAAAAACCTCGTAAAAAGAAGTTCGGCCTTTGTGGCTCTTTTTACCAGAATAAATGTTTTCTTTTTAATACAGAGGCCGAGAAGGTTTGACATGTTTATATTATGCTGCTTAGCAACGATTTTCTAGAATATTCGAATTAAACAAAACAAAACAAAACTAAATTAACAAAATACAAAACCGGCGCTTCGGCGGCGACATNCAGGCCTCCCACGCAGAAAGGTAATAGTAAGTTATTTCGTATTATAATACATCTTTCTCCTGACTTCTTGAACATTTAAAACTCAATTTATTTTATATATTTACAAAATGTTTGAATTGCTTTTATATAGAACAGAGGTCAATACTTTTAATCCTTCATTGTATTTATATTTTTGTTAATCATTTTATTTTTATCTCCGATTTAAAAAATTCTAACACAGGATTCCATTTTAGACATCAGGGAACATTTTTGTCTATGTCTATCTGTGGTTCTAAAGTACTCGTCTCATTCTATTGAAATTTTAATGGTTTGTCAAAAGTAGCCGAAATAGCCCCTGATTAATTTCAACGTCTCTACTTTAAATTTGGCCATATTGATACTTTAATCCATGTAAAAAATCAAAAAATGTTGACCGATTTAATACTAAATAAGTGTGAAACAGTTGAATAAATTTGACAATAATGGGTTGTTATAGCATTCAAAATTTTGAAACTTGGTATACGTGTACGCTTTGTCAATTTTCTGCTTAGGTTAAGTTTGTTTTGAAGCTTTTTCCGTTAAAGTGTTCACGCGGAAAGCAAAAAAGGAGTTTTGTGACTTTGAATCAAATTTGTCCATTTTCCTTTGGCTGCCCTCTTTTTGGTTTGATTATAGGATATAGGATAGCTGAGTTTGCCCAGTCTTTTTTTAAATACAGTAAGATGAATCCAAATTTAGCCCAAAGTCTCTGGTTCTAAACCCAAAAACACAGACCACATATGTGAGTATATTCTGCAAATTCGGAACACGTCCGGACAGAAGGGAATTCGAAATCTAAACGGAAGACATGGACCACGTAGGTCCATCAAGCTAACCCAATTCACATTCGGAAGGAAGGGAATCGGTCACTTCAAGCATTAAAATTCAGCCTTCAGTTGCACAACATGTGTTTCCCACTTATTGCCGGTTCTAAACAGGCGATAAGCGTCCTCATCAGCGATACTCTGTTCTAGCGAAGTCTATGCGGGCAGCGACCATTAAGGAGGCCTGTCAGTAGCCTCCTCAAATCCTTTTAACTAAAAGAGAGGTACATTTCTTGTTCTCATCTTTGAAAAGGATAAGAACCTTTTTGATTGCTTATGACCCAAGATATTTTCCCATTGCTAGGCCTTCAGTCTAGGCTCCCATGACCTAATCGCTTTCTTTATTTGGCTACTATTTGTTTCACAGAAAGGTTATAGAACGATTGGCTCCATCTTCCGCAAGACTAACAGCCGTCTTATTTCCTTCAAATTTGTTCAATTTCTGGGATTCATTCCTGCCATATAAACTCTTTTGGAAAGCAGCAAGTGTGTTTGAATTAATAATCTAGAATAAGCATAGACTCGCTCGAAATTGAAACTGCTAAATACTTTTGAAAATACTTGATATTCTTTAATTTTATACGCCCTTTACCAAAAACAATAATTTATGAAAAGTAAAGTAAGGTTATGATGGGCTTACACTTCTTGTATAGTATTTACATAGGAGTATACGGTTACCTTATTAAAACAAAAATCTTTAGTTGTAAACCAACTTGTTGTTGATTGCAAGATTGTGGTGTTTCAAATGTTATAGTTGCTTATTTGAGTAAGAAACCCTTTACCTATTTAAACTCCATCTTTGTATTATATCCAGGTTTTAAGGTTAATAAGAAATTATAATAGATTAACTCCTCCTTTGGAAATATTTCAACTTCTCTTGAAGTATCCTCAGACCTGTAATTTCTAATTTTCCTTTAGTTTAAGAACATTCATTTTAATTTAATATTTTTTTATAATTTCTGTGATTTCTTGTTAATGCTCACAGCCTTACTTTTTATTAAAATCCATATTTTTAAACTTATCCTGTTATATTTAATTTTGTTTCCGAGTTTACCGAAGGTAACGGAAGCATTGTGTTCACTTTTGAGAACGAAAAAGTTTTGTGTCTCAGGTTTTAAAAATTCCAAGAACGAAATCTGTTTCTGACATCAGGGAACATTTTTGGTTCCGTGTCTGCCTGTTGGTCTGTGTCCGCGAATCATGGAACGTGCGACGATAACTTGAGTAAATATCGACCGATTTTAATGAAATTTTGCAGATTTGTTCATTTTACCAATGGCCAGGATGAGTTCGTTGGACAACGTTATCCGTTCAAGCGTTCACGCGCAACGCTTGTGTAAACGTGAACTTTAAATTTAAAATTGGAATTTTAGGTTAGGAAAAAAATCAAACTTCATCTATTAAGTGAGACAAACATTTTTTCCAAATACAATTTTTTTAGTAAAACCAACAGCGACACCCGTATGGTGAGTTAAAGATTGCTAAAAACTGTTAATAGTTTTGAAACAATAAACATACAACAATAGAGTAATACAACGTTAATGTTAATATAACAATAAAGTATCTGATAGGATGCGAGGAAGCTATGTGCCACTCTAATTGGCAGTCTATGTTTTATTCATTTCTGTATGCGTTTCTCTGCCATACCACTCCTGCACAGCTTTTCCTCATTTCTGCCATCTTTGTCCTGGTTTTCATTTCTGCTTGTCCTCAACTCTCAAAGGAATAATGACTTTGTTTGCTTGCCACTTGCCAATTGCCATTTATTTTATATAGGTACTTTTTATCATTTATTACTATTTAATTTTATAACTGTTAATATGAAACATTTATTGTTTAAAAACAAAACTAACGCGCAAGATAAATACATCAATAAATACTGCAAGGAATTGTTTAAAAACTAAAATGACATTATTACACTCCGTTAGTGAATACGAATTGGCTCTAATGAAAATTTACCGCTTTTTAGTAAAACTTTTCGGGTTTTCCAAACTTTCCCGGAAGGACTTAATCCGACTCTGAATTGAATTACCCATTACACTAAAACAGCTTTAAAATGTCTTTATGACAAATTATGCTTTTTCTCTTCAACTTTAAAATTCACCTTAATTTTAATTTCGCATTGTTTTAGAAACGAATCCCCTAAATCCCCAATTTTGTAGCAATAGAATTACTCTTGTTAAATCTTTCCACTTTTTCTTTTATTAGTCGGACGAATGAAAATTGAAATAAACACGATGAAAACAATACAGTCGGAGCAGGAGAAAATGGCTTTAGATTGGGAAAACAACAAGCCATGTTTAGATCCATATCAATAAATGGTTGGGTGGAATCAAAAAAGCATCCCTTTTTTAGAATTTAGAACACAAAAAAGCAACAGAAATATAAATCATCCTTTTTTTAAAAAACATTGGCAAAGGTAGTAGAGTACAAGAGAAATAACCTTCACAAAAAAAATAGGAAAATGTAAAAAAAAAAAAACAATTTTCATCTGATTCTACCTTGAAGCACCTCTAGTCATTTCGACTAGGTTACTCACACTAAAACAAAAGAAAATAGCCGGAAAAACAGTAAAAAACCATTTTGGGAGTTGTCTGGAGTGAAGGGGGGGGGGATTCATATATCACTGTTTTGCAACGTGTGATTGAAGGTTTTCCAACTACGGCGCTTTCACCTGCCTCCGTCTGGATACAGCTAACTCAGGTAACTTTCCCAAAGGAAATATAAATACACGGGGGAAAAAAGTATCCACAATACATCAACTCTGAACCTGAAAATGTATTTTTTTTATTTTTTTATTTTTGAACTTTTTTTTTTCAACTAACAAAAAGCAATAAAGATGCAAGATTACTACATTTCTGTAATGTACTATGCATCGTTACCAATTTTTTTGTACTATTTCATATATAATATATAGTATATACCGAGAGAAACTATTATATATCTGATTGAACAAACTAAGAGTTTTTTGTGAGTCGATAAATTAAGCGCAATAAATTCCCCAGATTCAAAAATGTATTTAGAAAAACACATTCTTTGTGTTGCACTTTAGATTTTCAAAATGATTACTATGTGAATGATTAACCATGAGAAAATATAATACATGTATAATGTAGAATATAGTACAGAAATGGTTAATTCTATGAATTTCAATGAAAACTGAATAAAATACTAATGTGAACTAGAAAAACGACTAGACTATTGACTCAAACTTTAGAGAAGTCAAGTTCTATTTGAAGCATTAGTGGGAGATGTAACATACTCGTAGCTTCAGAGTTTCTACGTGGAATGAAGTCAAAACGTTCTTTAGATTTAGGGCAGAAGCTGCTAATTTATATATATATATATATATAGTCAAAACGTTCTTTAGATTTAGGGCAGAAGCTGCTAATTTATCATCTTTTTATATCACTAATTTAATTATTCCATTAACAACATTTTTTACAAAAAATAAAAAAAAATGTAATTTTAAAATGAGGTGAATATAATACAGGTATTATGTCAATGGCAACGGAGGCCTAAGGCAAGGAGTGATGAAGAGAGAATGAAGTCAAAACGTTCTTTAGATTTAGGGCAGAAGCTGCTAATTAATCATCTTTTTATATCACTAATTTAATTATTCCATTAACAACATTTTTTACAAAAAAAAAAAAAAAATAAAATAAAAAATGTAATTTTAAAATGAGGTGAATATAATACAGGTATTATGTCAATGGCAACGGAGGCCTAAGGCAAGGAGACGCATTATCTTGCATCTCATTTAATCTGATGCTAAAGAAGATTGTTCAAAAGATGGAAGTGAACCCCAGGGTTTCATTATTTAATAGAATGGTACAATGTACAGGATATCCGAATGACATTAAATTTTAAGTAGAAGGGATGGAGACATAAAATCATCCTTCCGGCTTTTGCAAACTGAATTAGAGAGATCTGGACTAAGCATCATGAAGCAAAACAAAGTATATGGAAATGACCCTCAATCGAAGAAAACCGGGTGTCCTCTATCTAGAGATTGATTCTTACAAGTTTGAAAAAATACCAAGTTTCAAGTATTTAGGATCTCTTGACTGAAAGTAAAGAAAATCCCAGCAAAAACACTAGTGTAAAAAAATAAGCCAAGTCTCGCGTAAAAAGTTGTGAGATCATAGATTTAGTCAAGTCTCCCACTGTCCGAGTAAGTTCTACTAGGTCTAATTTATCTAGTGCAAGTACATGATATTATATATCTGTCCCTCTCTTTATTCTCTTTCCCTCTACGCGTTTAAATTTAAAAACATTTTCTGACTTGGCAAATACACACCACAAACTTAAAACGAATAATAAATATTATTTGGTCATTCGATTTAAATATTATTGGTCATTCGACTTGACGGGGTTACTGCTGTGCCTCCAGATAATCTAGAGGTGAAAGAAAGGATGACAGGAAGCAAGGCTTACTTCACACTACAGCGTCTACTCAAGTCAAAGCTATTGTAGCTGGAAAAGTGAAATATACAAATAAAAGAATACATAGAAATATCTATAACCAGTGGTAATGTATGCAGCTGAAAAGTGGATGATGACCAGCAGTACTTTGATGAAGCACTACTTGACACATGGGTGACGTACTAATTGACACGTGGGAGAGAAAGATTCTTCGGAGGATATATGGACCAGTCTGCTAGATACAGGACAGAGACGTGGAGGAGGGTCGTAGAGGAGGACCCGAGCTCTTTAAAGGCTGTAGCGCCACGGTGAAGAAGAATAACAGTAAGTGAACATTAGGAGATACTGACATGGCATCATTTAATATCAATAGTTAAAATTTACGAATAAGATCATTGTACTAAATAACTAAGCTAAAGATTTCCCACCTTAGGCGAGTTAATGCAGGAAAATTGCTGATAAAGGTGAGAAGGGGTTTCATCTTCTCCCTCACAAAGCCAAACTGGGCTTTTAGCCAAACTAACAAGGTACAAATGCTGGTGTAGTCGACATTGTTGAAAATACGGGCCAAAATGTGACCACAATAATATGGACAACAATATATTAAAATGCTGACATGATGAAATACAGAGATTTTTCTTGGACTGTAATCTGTAATTTTAGAATTTCAAATTCATTCCTTAGAGACTTTTTCACATCCGAATATCGGATCAAGACATGCCCATAGCAGATTGTATAGAAATCGAAATAGATCTTTTTTGCTAGCTGGTCAGATATATAATTATTCTACTCACTTCCCTTCTAGCCGTACCTTATTACTTTATTATCTAATTAAAACCACAAGAATTTCCTTATCCTCAAACATCTTACTGTGTTTGTTACTAAGAATTAATACAAGAATTACCCAAAAACGTCCCAACAACAATATTTAAAAAAAAAAAAAAAAAAAAAATTGTTCGTTTGTTTATTTATACACATTTTTTTATGTTTTAACACATAATATTCCATCTGAGTTGTGACAGAAGACAAATGACTGACGAAATCTGTTAATAACGACATTGGACATAGTTCCCTTAGATTTATTTACTTAGTTTATTTTTTTTTGTTGAACATTTTGTTTTTTCTCCTTCAGGGTTAAAAAATTATCATGAAACAAGATAATTAATAATAACGCTAAATAGGATATATATATATATATATATATATATATGTGTGTGTGTGTGTGTGTGTGTGTGTAGTATAGTGTTCAAATAGTTATTTTTCCTTGTTAATTGTTGCTCTTATTAACAGGGCGAGGTCGTGATTTATCGTTATACTTAAAATTGTATATTTTTCTTTCCTTTTTACATTTATAAATCGTTTATTTAATTTATACCTTGAAAAGTGGAATGTACTTTTTAAAAAGTTAAATAAATAAATAAATAGAATAAAATTTAAAAGATGTTATAAATAAATAAAAATATCAACAGGATGCAGTTCAGGTTGAAATTAGAAAACAGGTCTTGAGGCAAGTAAAGTTTTACTTAATATTATTTAATTTTTTATTATTAAGTGTGGTAATAAGTTTGAAAGTTATTTCGCTTCTTCCCTGTAATTATTTTTTTATCAGCTAAGGCAAAGGGAAACGGTATTACCTTGAGGTTTAAGACGTTTTCTTCTAGANATCATTAGGATGGAGTTTAACTAATGGTTGGAAAAAAATTTCAAATAGATATGATTTCTTTCAAGTAGAATTAGTATTATAAATGTTTTTAATGATTCGTCTTTTATAATTAATGAACGCTTAATTATTATTTATGATATTTTTTTTAGGAATGTTTGAAGCGTGTTTAATGAGGAATATGAATTAGTGAATTCATTTTGATAAACTCTGTGGAACTTCTATTTGAAAAACATTTCTATTAATAAATACGAGTGAGAATTAACGTTATAATATGATGTATATGTTAACATTAACATTTTTTTTTAATATTAAGAATTCTAATTTTAAAAATACTAATATTCCTCTTAACATTGCACTGCAAATATAATTCCATTCTTTTAAAACAATTTTTTAGACTCAATATACCTTTTTACGCGTTTCAAATTTCCTGAAATCTCAAAATATAATTTAGCAGTAATGAAATATTTTTAGATAAGCATGCTAATGAATTTTATTATTCCCAGGTAGCTAGGTCTAAATTTAAACACGCATGTATTTTTTAAGTGCGCCAAATTCTTTTTAAAAGGGATTAGAACCCAAGCCAGGTACTTTACATTACATAAACTTTTTTTGCTTGTACATATTACTGAACTTAAATGAAAAAGGTGATGGACCCGTAACCCAGAGGCCCGTGGATCGAAATCACGCTCTGCTACCAAACTACATAATTATAAGAAACTACATATTTTAATTCCTGATTTATAATTTGTTGTTATGTTTTATGCTTTTATTATTACTTAGTTAATTTATTCTTATAATTTCTTAATATTTTTCATTGAGGTCTTCTTGAGGTCTTTCTTGTTTTCTATGTTGTAAAAACTTATCTAGTCATTTTATTCTGAAATACTGCCAGTTTCAATAAAAAATACATATTTAGATTTACGACAATTGCAGAGAGGTAGCGTAGCCGTGTGGGTTAAACCACGTCTGCTCGGCCATCACTGAATCATGAGTGGAACGACATGGGGTTCGATTCCTCGGCGTGAAACTCTGATTTATATGGCTCACTATTGATCACATCATACTCGCTTCGGCGGTACACATGGGCGTATCCAGAGGGGGGAAAGGGAGGGCAGCTGCCCCCTTCCAAAATGGACCAAATAATAGGTCTGATAAATCAAACTAAACTTTCTCAATAATTGATGCTGTATTTAAATCCCATTTTCGATTTTCAACAAAAACAAATTTATTTGCATCAATATCTCGAAAACATGATTTTTCCCGGGAAAAATCTAGTTTTCAGGAGAGTTTTTGTGGGAAATCCCAAATTGATACTTAAAATTTAAATCTTGAGCCACAGGATATGATTTTATTGAATATTTATTCCAAATTTCATCGAAATTATCTCATTAGTTTAAGACCTACAACCTACAACCTTTATTTAGAACCTAAAGATAGGATTCTAATCTATTCAAATTCAATGAGACAGACGTTTTTTTCAAGCGACACTCGATATAGTTTGTGCTCAGTCGTCTTGCTTGTGGGAATATGAGTTTTCTGGGATTTTCTCATCCCTCTCGCCTTATTTCATGACACTGCGGGAATACTCCAGAATACAGAAGCGCTATTTACCATGAATGTTTGGTTAGTGCAATTACTCCTTTTGAAGTGGATAAAATCTGTTTATTGCCATCTATACCTTTTCTTGTTTCTTCTATTCCGCACTCAATTTCTATTTTTTTGCATTTCTATTTCCAGCTTAGTAGAGCTTAAAGGTCTTAATACAATGAGTATTGCCAAAGCTATTGAAGATTTTGTGTCATCATTAGGCCCAATGCACACAGAACAGGCGAGTGGCGGAGGCACGGTGCGGGTGAGGTGTAGGCGCGGCGTGAATCACGCCTCCTTCATGTAAAATATAGCCCAATGCACACAGAACAGGCGCCGCTTTCTCGCCTCACTCATTTTGAAGAAGCGTGCCTCCTGCACACCTCGCCCGCGCCACGCCTCCGCCTCTTCTGTGTGCATTGTACCGTTTACACACGCCTGTTCCACGCCGCGCCTGCACCTCGCCTCCACCTCTCACCTCTTCTGTGTGCATTGGGCCTTAGACCCAGACCCTGATAAGTGTGTGGGGTTAGGCTTCGACGGATGCTCCACCATGTCTAGGAAAGAAAGAGGTGAGTAGTAAATCTTGCGGCAAAAGTACCAAAAAGCCTTCTATTTCCATTGCTCCTCTCACTGGCTTAACCTTGTCGAGAACGACTTAAACGTATGCTAGATCTTAAACGTAATCCCAGAAATTCGAAAATGCGTGGAACTATCAAGGAGATAAATTACATTCTTTCGTAAATCTGTCTTACTACGCAAGCTTATTGCCAATCAATATTCCAAAATTATGTGAGACTAGGTGGTCAGAGAAATACAGAAGCATCCCTGTTTTTAAGGATCATTTCGTTGATATTGTTAATGCGATGAAATCATTAGCTGAAGAGGGAATTGCAGCAACCAGAAAAAATGCTTATCAATCGCATGCAGCGGCGTGCAGAAATTTAAATGTAGACATACCGTCACTCGCATTCCTGGCCGACAGATGCATAGAACATAGAAGCAATCCTCCAGCCGAAAATCCATCCGAATTTTGAAGAAGGGCTCTGATAATTCCCTACTTGGATTCTATACTATGTAGACAAATCGCCTGCATTTTCATTGACGAATTACTATCTTAGTAAGATGAGAGATATTTCATTGGAGCAATGGAATGAAAGTACTTCATCCAGTGTACTTCATCTACAATTTAGAAGGAATAGATGGAGAAAGAGACTTGTGATTCGAAATGTGGAACCAGGAAAAGGAAGCGCCAGAAAGGCAATTAGAAAGGCTTTGCTGATATTGGTTTTACAGCCCTGCACAAAGCGCACCATCCGTTCATTTAGCTCCAAAACATGGCTAAGAAGTAAAATTGGGAAAATAAGTTAAATGGGTTAGCCATGTTAAGCTTTCACCGACAATGGGTTTACTATGTTGCTAACAAGGAGCAACTAGTGGAAGCTGTAATTAAAAATGTTCTTCTAATCCTCGAAAATTATTGTTCAGAAATTAGTTTTTTTAAATAAATATTTTATTCTAACTTTGGTTATCATTACCTTCCACTGGCTTAATAGCCCAGGTGATCGTTCTGAAGAACAAAAAAAATGTTAGGTCTCCGATTTCAAATATTCCAAGACAGAAATCCGTTTCAGACATCAGAACACATTTTTGGTTACGTGTCTGTCTGTCGGTCTGTCACTCAATGTTTGCGAACCAACATACCTTAAAAACTACTTGATTGAGTTTATTGAAAATGGGATGTTAGGTCATAATTTGTCCATAGTTGGCTCGTTATAAGTTTCAACATTTAGCACCGGCATTTATTTCTCTTCCACATGAGCACAAACATTCATTTATTTATACCTATATCTTTANTATATACTACGTTTTTAAATTTTCTTAAACTGTGCCATCGATATATTTGAAATAATATAATCGATATATTTCCTCTTTTGCTGTCATTTAATGTTTATCTCTTATTTATAAAAATCATAAATTTGAAACCTTTCAAAATGAAGATTGTAAATATTATGGGATATGACAAAACTAATAAAATAACTTGCGGATTTTTTCCGAACTAACTTTTTATTCAGCAAATTTGCTGAAAACGAATTAAATTCTGCTGAAAAATGGCTAAAAGTATTAAAATATTGCATTGTCATCGTTTTCTGAAAGTTTCAAATGTTTAGCTACTCGGGATGTTGGTTAAAATTTGATTGCAAGATTTGTACCGGACAAACAAACAAGAAACCAAGTTAATAAAAATGTAGTAAAAAAGGAACAAATAAATAAAAGGAAAAGTAAAATAAACAAGTAAAATTAGACTGTGGAGAAAAAGAGCTATATTGATAACAAGATTTGGTGAGAGTTGAGTCTATTTCATGTCGAAGATCGACGGAAGACTTAACTTGGGTTGGTATTGAAACTCGTGTCCTTATCAGTGATAAACCTTCCTTCTTTCATTAATGTTTTTCTGAGCCCGGAGTGGACTTCTTATGATTTCCAAGCTCTCAAGTGAATCCAGTTTACATCCTTTCACCGCGAAATGGAGGAAGCCGTTCTTGTGCTGAGCGGGTACGTGATTATATTCGGTAAGGTACTGCCTGAATATACGACTAGAACGTTATGAGTGCTCTTTCGCTCGTATCTTAAATTTGCTGCCTGTTTGTCCGACATATTCCGTGCTGCATTCGCCTCTTGTTATAATGTTTACAACGCTTTTATTTGCATTGCAAACCGGATCTTTCACGTTACTAAGTTGAGCTTTCAAAAGCTTGTTCGTGCTGAAGCTGAAACCTAAGTTTCATTTGTATTTAAATTAGATGCAGTTGGTTTACGGTAAATCTCGTACCTTAAGGTGTTAGCTCTTTTGATAACTGTGAGGTCAAGGTAGCTCAAATATTAACTGTAAACTCAACGGTATGGACGCTAGAATTTGTTTATATAAATCAGGATTTTTTTTGTTATAAATTTGTTCATACACAAAATAACGTCAGCGACTTATCTATTCCATTTAAAAATATATTATTGGAAATTCATTTGTACTAAATTAATGTTATTGTTATATATGCAAAAGTAGTTTTGGGCTAGGCAAATATCTAATAGTTACGTGAATTTGTTGTTCAGGATAATTCAGATGGTTGCAGTGATTATGGAGGCTGACTTCTGCTGTGTTGAATCAATTAATTTCAATTTACATAGAGACAATTTGCTTAATTCCTCTAAGATGATCTTTATACACGCTCCCATATATCAAACATAGTTTGATTAATTGAGTGAATGTAAGTACAGTGAATGTAATTTACAGATAACGAACAAATCACGGTATTTGCTATAAATATATTTACAAGAGTCTAGTAGAGAGGAAGCCACTGTGTATTTTTATTCCACTAACTTCAGCTTCAGACATCTGCTTTTCAACTATTATAAAATGTATCAATTCACTACAAAAGAGCTTCTCTATTCTGATTCAAGTTAAAATTTTACATGCCTATTTTAATTGTATTTTAGACGATGTTTACCAAGTTTTATCAAATTCGTTACGGTAGAATGTAAGATATCGGTAAAAACTTTGTGGTCTTAATTTTAAACATTTAGACACTTTAATAGTTTTCTGATCGTTAGTCGTTCTTGAAGAATTGTTTATTTATTTCAATTTATTCTTTCAACTCTTGTCCCTTATAGCTTATAATACTTTATATCTGTCTTATTTGTCTTGACCACGTTATAATGAGAGGCGATTATTATTAAGTAGATATTCTTCTTGCTTCAATATGTTCGTGTCTACAATTTAATTTCTCCCGAATATTGATTTAAGACAAATTAATATTCAATAAAATAATAAATGGAAACATTGGCATGACAGCACAATCGGTGGAACATTATATAAATCTCATTTCCATAACATTGGGATGAAGCCGTGGTTTAATAAAGCAATAAAGCAAATGGTCTCTCCACGTTGACCCTTAACTAAAATTAGTTTATTTCACAAAGAAGCTTTATGCCTTTATATGACCATTATTATTGTGCCTAAGAACAAACTATAATTTTCAAACTAAATAAAACCGAAGAAAAACAAAGATCAAATGACTGTTCAGATGCGTAGAAAGTGATTCTTTATACGTACTTGTATTCATTGCGCATGCGCGTTCCATAATTCTTCTCTTTTTTTCCTCCCTAGTGCAATAAAAAAGAATTCCTCACCTTAACGCACGCTTAGCGAGTTTGTTTACATTTAGCAAAACTAATTTGCTATTCGTTGAATTAATGTGACTTTATATGTCGTTTTTAGTGAAAAACAATGATTGATTTATGTCATTATGACGAAAGTGTGGAGAATAATACGCCTCCCTAAAAAATTGATTCGCCACAAAATACAACTAATGAATTATTGTCGCATCATTATCAAAAGAGAAAATCGAGCTTACATATAGGAAGTTAATTATATATATCGTGCGAAAACTGCATTTTGCTCATCAACAATTTTGCTCGTATGGTTTTACTACATTCGTTGTCGCTCGGGTGCAAACTCCACACACGCATGCAAAATGCTATTTTCCACAATACTCGCGTAATTTACTATTACATGCTTTAAAAGCATAAAAATAGGTTATGTGCACTGCGCTTGTGTATGTAATGTATGTGTGTATAAATAAATGTGATAGATGAGCTAACTAAAATAAAAGAGATAATAAAATCAAAACAATTAAAACAAATAAATTATAAATAAACCAATAATAATTGCAAGATAAAAAGAAATTTTTATATACTACGTTTTTAAATTTTCTTAAACTGTGCCATCGATATATTTGAAATAATATAATCGATATATTTCCTCTTTTGCTGTCATTTAATGTTTATCTCTTATTTATAAAAATCATAAATTTGAAACCTTTCAAAATGAAGATTGTAAATATTATGGGATATGACAAAACTAATAAAATAACTTGCGGATTTTTTCCGAACTAACTTTTCATTCAGCAAATTTGCTGAAAAC